>OX371260.1:46943063-47251892 GCA_947311025.1 Lypha dubia | reverse complement strand
CAATGACAAAAGACAGCCTCAGCATAGAAAATTAAAAAAGTTATGAACTAATTTGTAGTGAATATTTTCTTGTGATTTTAAATAATTTCTATTAAAAGACGAGGAAATAAAAAAATGACACTGTCGCTGGCCACACTAAAAACATTTTGAACACAAATTAAGTAAAATTTTCTAAAATTTTTTTTATTTTATTTTACATAACCGCAATACCTTTTCATCCATTAATCCAGTAATTGGATAATTCATTTTTTTTTTCTTTGTAAAGAATGTATGCTACAATGTAGTGCTGGACTAAATACCTGCATCAATAGCATACAAGCTGTGAACGAACAAGTGTGGTATATCTACGCCAGCCACAAGTCAACATGTATCCCCTGCAAAAAGAAAAGTTCATAAAAACAGGAGAATTTTTTTTTAAGAATGACAGCCAAATGAAATGAATGAATGAAATTTATTTCGGTATAAATATATTTTGCCAACTGCAAGCTGAATTAAAAATAAAGTTATTAATCTATTGAGATTTAATATGATATCGATCGATTTCATAAATACTTTTCAATGTTCGCATGAAAACTTTAGAAAAAAAAAACTTAAATTTTTAATGCAAATTCCGGCACTTTGCTAGAAGAGAGAAGAAACAAAAAATAAAGCGATTTTAATCTTTCCTTCTTTTAAAGTTTTGTTTTTCCTGCCAATATTTATTTTATATACTGATAACATTTTTATGTGACTCTTTTCTCATTTTCTTTTGTTTTTCGAAAAAGATAATTTTATAAAAAATATATCTGTTGTTTTTAAAGATTCAAGAGCACTTATGAGCCAAGCACTCCCACAACCAGCACTTCTATCACTTCAACCTTTAGTACACATTGGTCAATTTATTGAAAAAAAAAAAACAAAATATTAATAATAATCTGTATGTATGTATTCAGGAATTAAAAGCTCGACGCAGTTTACTCGTATAATAAATGAAAATGCGAGGGAAGCGCACACAGACTAATCAAATGGGGAAATTAAAAAGCCCGTAAATATTTAAAGCGACTTCAACACAGACTGGCATACAAACAGAAGCAAATTTTTAACTACATAAAATTATGATTATTAACTAAGTTTAAGTTCAGTTTTTATAGAATTAATAAAAAAATTAAAATTTCCACGAATTTTTAGAAACGTTAGAGTATCTAATCAGACTAGAAGATCTTGTCAGTTTACAGTTTTCAAATCCGCTACACCTCTCCTCAAATTCTCTGGGTCGATCAATCGGTTTTTAAACTTTAACCTCTATAAAAAACACCCTTTACTTATGCAATTAGTATTAATTTTGAAGCTATAAACACATAGACCACAGCGAGCAGCAGGCAGCAATGTGTCAAAAATAAAATAAACGAGTTTATATGAAGTTGATTATTTTGAAGACATCAAGGCAGCTTGTTGTTGTTGTAACAGCTCAGATGCTGTTGGTACCGGGAGTTCTTTCCTGTGGAAAAAACTTTCGTCTGATACAGCTGTCGCTGAATTGGATTCGGGTCGATTCGGAGGGAAGATCCGATTTTCGTGGGAAGGCAGGTTGTTGTCTATTCTACTTTTTACGTTGCTGCCAAATTATACTAATTTCTATTTTCATAAGAAGCAATATGCTGATAGAAAGCTGCCAATATAATATAAATGTTACGGCAATGAGAGCTTAATATATTTTGTGTTATTTAACCGAAAATAACATAATAAAATTAAAATAAATAAATAAATTATAGTTTTACTATTTTTATCAAACGTTTCCTTCAATAAAACAATTGTGAGTTGTCTGACATTTTGCGTCTTCGTGTTGAAACAACAGCTCCTGCACATCATGGTTGTTCACTTGATGAACAAAAAAGTCAGTAATCAGGGATCAATAACGGTCACCCTTGACTGTGACGTTCTGACCAGAATTATTAAAAAAAAAGTACGAACAATTTATTCCACCATCCCATAAAACACGGTGTCTCAACATCCACTTGAAGATAATCATAACTCCAAATACGGCAGTTTTGTTTATTGATGTATCCATTTATAACAAAAGTAAGCTTCAGCGCTAAAAAAAATTCGCTTATTAAAATAGAAATCAACGGTTGTTTTTTGTTTTTTTGCTTATTCACCGAATCTTCGCCTTGGTAGGTGATCCTGTACACGGTAACGGACAGACTGATTCGGGTCATCCTCCATGCTACGCTCTACAGCAGAAAAGACTTCTTCTGTACGCACCGTACAACGTGTCTTTAGATACGTATTATCATTTAGATTAATTGTAATTTTCTTAAATTACTACGAACTATTTATTATTAATATTTGTACGGGCTAAAGTTCGTAAATGTTTATAATCAGAGAAATATTAGGTAGACATTGTTAACATATTTCGAGCAACAAAGGAAAAATTTAATATTTATACATCCATTTTGTAGATTTTTCAACAGCACTGGCTGAATAGAACAAACGTTGTTTTCGGTAGAAGCCACTAAACCTCATCAGTACTTATGTGCAAATGCTTTTTTACTACTTGTTAGGAAGCTTCGTTGAACGTCATTACATACTCTATTTATATAAAATTACAAATACAAATATAATACGCGACTTATCTCTACTATTGGATGCTTGCTGAGGTTTTTTTTATTTATTGTATTTTATTTTTTTTATTATACATTAAACATTACAGTGCTGCCAGCGAATTATATCACACAATGCCCAATCTCCTGATTTTTTGTTCTACTTAAGACAAGCTTCGAACCGAACCATAATTTTCAAAATATCTTTTGACACAATGGAAGCGTTGTTCAGTCGTCAATTCTATTCATTTTGAAATAAAAAACCACACTAAACATAAATCATTTGACAGCTGAAAAAAAAATGGCCGCCAGTTAAAAAACTCTTGCCAACTTAAAGTTTTGGATATCCATAAAAAACCAAATTCTTTAAAAGCAATAGAATTTAAGAATTTTTTTTAAGTTCTTTTTATTAAAAATTTCTAACATGTTCTTCTGTTTGTTTATTACTAATAAACGGGGTTTCAATGAAAGTGATATGATTTCTTAGAAAAACACACTTATTGTTAATGGTATTCAAAAGTTTTTGATGTGTAAACGCTAGGGGGTAAAATTGATTTTCACAATACAATCACAAATTTTTGGTGAGATGTGAGATTTTGATAACACGGTGTAAGCTGTGTATGAGTGTATTAGTGTAATCATACGGACAACAAGAAGTACCGAGAAACTTAACAGCTGCATATAAATACACTAACACCATCTAGTGCGCAATAATATAAACACTAGATGGCGCAATAGGAGCTACTAATTTTCACTAACATATTATTATGCTAGCGCTGTACAGTTCGAAAACCATTGCTGTAAAATAACATGTTCTACATTTTAGTAAACAGCTGAAAAAATGTTTCATTACTACATGTTTACACATCTCCCCATGTGATCGGACTCACATAATTTTTTTTTATTTAATGTGAAGTACAATCGATACAATTAAGTTCTAAATAAAACGTCAGTCCAAATGGCATCCGCGACTTCTTCTGCATGATAGAATTCGATGAACCTAATTTTCGAGCAATTTTTCCACTATTTCCACATTCGTATGTCATGAATGGCACGTTCGATATTTACTTGTAAAGCTTGAAAAGAGTCTGGTTTATTTCGAAAGACGAATGACTTCAAATAAATCCACTGATGTTAAATCACAACTTCTTGGAGGCCATTCAATATTACGATTTCTTGAAATAATCGAATCTCAAAACTTTTCTCGCAATAATTAAATTTTTGCTGTGTGGCAAAATCAGCAAATTCACGACGTTTACGGTGGTCCAATGGCTTAAGTTCTTGAGTGAGAACTATTTTATACGTATGCAAACGCAAATTCTTTCTCAAAATCCGCCAGGTTGTGGTTTGAGACAGTCCCAATTATTGAAAACGTCTTTGAATCGACAAATTGCGGTCTTCAGCAACACTTGGCTGAAAGGCAGCAATATTTACATTACTTCAAGCGGTTCTTTGTCTTATTGGCACTTGAACATTTTGTAAAGAAAATGAAAAATCAAAATGTTCAACAATTCGACGAATAGCGAGCACACTTGGACGATTATTACGACCATAAAATGGCAAAAGCGCACGAAAAGTTGCAATTGGAGAACGATTATTTTGATAATAAAAGTGAATAATTTGTATACGTTGTTCTTGCGTGTATCTCTCCATGATGAAATTGTAATCACTACTGAATACAATGAAAAACAAATGACAGATCATGACATGTTACAAATGGCCTAAACGTAACTTCAAAATCATATCATCCCTATTGGAAAACCTTATATTTTAACAAACTTGCAATTTATCGTATTGTTTTTGCACTTTTATTGTAGGGTCGATTAACTTATTTTTATTGGCTGTGAGATGAAGCTGAAGCTGAATTAATATATTATATTTTTATTAAACATAATTATTATTTGAACTCTAATAAGGTATATTTTTAAGAAATTATTAATTATTTAAGCTTATACTTCCGAAAATACTAATTCCGCAATAATTTATAATATATTGTTCTCTTCTGTAAATAGATATTTTCCATTTGGTAAATGTTTTGTCAAAATCGCTTAAACAATGTGGTCATAAAAATCATCACAAGATATGGTCATGTCAATTATATAGATTTTGAAAATTAAAAATGCTTAGGCTTTAGTTTAATTTTAATGAGTTATTAAAACTATATTTCACTTCGAGTCTTAAGAATATTAGAACATCCATGGATATTCTATGTTCTGATTGCAATCAGACTATTAATCAGGTATTAGTTTTCATATACCGATGTCAAGGACACTACCCTATCACAATATACAATATTAAATTTTTCTGAAATACAGTAATAAAGTGTAAATAGTAATTACTTGAACTCGTAATAATATTTTGAAATACAAGATAAAAATTGTAAATTTTAGCGTTATTATAGCTCGTGATTCATCCAATAATTTTTTAAACTTTTAGTGTTTAATGTTCTTGCAGCGGCGGCCATATTTAAAAATATCCTGTGAAAGTTTTACATCTGTAGTTCTTTTCTTTCTTGTTTTCACCTTTTTTTTTGTGTGTGAACAACCATAAAATAAAGCATTCTGTTTTATCATCATATAAATAAATAACAATTGAAACCTTATCGTATGACCCTCATATAGATTTTAAAAATTTTCTATATTAAGTCAAAGTGTACAGTTTGTCCTTTGAAGTACGTGTGCGTAAAAATATGTAAAAATAATATATGATTATATTGTATAAAGTACACTCTGCCAGCACGTTCATTCATATACAAATATTTTATTTCATTTATCCTTTTCATACATTTAAGCTACAGCATGCATGAGTGCATGTGTCTGGCTATCAAACAGGAGAAAATAATATAAGAAGTATTGACCAAAAATGTGCATGAAATAGTTTAATATCTTGTTATTGTTGCATGTGTGCATGAGTTTGTGTCTTTATTTTAATAAAACAATGTGAATGCTATTTTTGTTGTAAATGTACTTGTTTTTGTTTTTATTTTTAATTTAATTTCCAAAAAAAAAAGAAAGAATCCTTTATACTAAAAAGAAGTATCATCAATGAGAAAACAAAACTATTAAAAATTTGCATTTCATTTTAACAACAACATTGAGAACAACTTTGGACTAAAGTGACCCTAAAAACGCCTCTCCTTCACCCAAACAGTGAATTTAAAACAAAAGAATACATTCGAAAGGATTATGGCGACGAAAGTCAATCTGATCCTTGATGTTGATTCAAAATTGTTGTCGTAAAGAATTTACACGATAAGATAAAAATAAAAATAGTGTCGCTTCGAATAATACGGTCTGCAATAATTTGGTTAACTGGGATGAACTGCGTATGCAAAATAGAGTGTATTCGTGTCTGGCCAAAAATTATTGGCAACATACCCAGAACACCATCCACATTTCACCCACCCACCATTCAGTTTCAACTGACACAATGTGTTGCATTTATTGTTGCTGCTACATTTTTATTCTTTTGTTCTCACCATGTTGTTGCCAGGGTACATAACAATTGCTGTGGATGATGATAATATTTTTGGTGGAGTGGTGTCATGGGAGATTTCCACAATGAGTTTTATTATGAACATTTTAATGGTTATTTTATTAACTTGTTTTCAACCCATTTATTTGCTTAATACTGTTTCATTTGTGCGTTCTTTTTAAATTTTTGTTCTCTCTGCTGCTACTGCTGTTACTGATGCTGCTGCTAAAGTATCCGTTCATTTTTGCTTGCTTTTTATTGTAAAATTTTACATTTTTGTTGTTCGTTTCATCAGACAAAATGACACAAAAGTATGACCTAAATATTTACAAAAAAAAAAAAAAAAAAAAAAAAACATATACTTTTTTTTTCTTTGTTATTGTTGTTACAATGTTCACAATAAATTAACAATGAAGTGGTTTAAAGTTTTTTTTATAATAAAATTAAACTTAATGCGAAAAATCATTAAATTAAATTTTAATATTGAAAAAAAAAATCCATAAATACCTTTATGAGCCATTTTTGTATTTTTATTAAAGTCTGAAATGTGTGAAATTTAAACCCAATTAAACGTTTAAAAAGTGCAAGTTGTTGTAAGTGAAAATTTGTTATTGTTATAAGTGGGATACATTTGATTTCAAGAACTTTTTATAAAAAAAAAAAACAAGCAACATCGCATTCAGTTTTAAAAAGTGATCAACAAAAAAGAAAGTTTTGTTGGTTCTGAGAAATGAAAGATGTTTTTTATTTTATTTTCTCTTCAACAAAAGAGTTTTTTTTTTCTTTCATTAACTTTCTTAATTAAATGAGTACATTTAGAAGTCTGTTTAATAAAAAGTGAATGGCTTTATCTTTATTGTTCTTATCTGTGTTTGAATGCCTTCTTTTATAGATCTTCTTTTTTTTACCAATAAACGATTATTTTGAGGATTTTAAAGGTAAAATTAACATTTTGCCATTTAAGTAAATGTTGAAATCATTATGAATGTTAAAATTGACCAAAATGAATATATAAAATAATCAGGCAGTCTTTCGTTTAATTTGACAATGTTGGTACTTTTATAATTATAATGTTTTTTTTTATTAAATGATACCGATCGTATTAACATGAACTTTCATTTTAGATTTAGTGGGCATTTAAGGGTTAACATATGAATTTTTGGAGCTTTTTACAATGAGAAAATGTTTTTCTGCAAATTTTATTTGCTATACTTTATCGAAGATAGTTGTTCTGTTAAAGAATAGCAAGTATACGTACACACAACCACACTAAATACGTCACAAAATTTATGAACAAAATTTAACAACGACGATTAGTTGGACATTTTAGACTTTTTGTAATGTTTGAACCTCCATAAATCTATCATTTATTAACTGATTTTCTTCCTTTATTTTATTTTTTGTTTAAAAGTGGTTGCTTGCAGTTGGGTCCCATAATTTTTTTTGGAAAAATTTAGAGCAAGTTAATTTGATTATTGAATAACCCCTCTACTTATAGACCGATTCTTCTTGTGTTTTAAAGGGTTTCCATGCAGTTTTATCAATATTGTGGGAAATTTTCTCTCCCACTTTCTAAAGAATTTTTTAAGTATCTTATAACTCCAATATGCATGAACCAATTATCAAAATTCTGATTTTGTGTAAAAGGGTTCACTTTCAGTTTTGTCCTGTAAATTTTTTCCATAAATCGGGTTCAATTTATACCTCCAAATATTGGATATGGAGTAACTCCTCTAATTACAGACCGAATTGCATAATTCTTCCTTGTAATTTGATTCCATGTAATTTTTCGGGAAAATTCCAGCTCCTCCCCTCCTTCAAAAAATATATTAATTAGTCTTTAACTCTGTTTGTTTTTAAGCTATTGCATATCTTCTATCGCGGGCTTTGAGACGACCGAATCAAGAAATTTTGAAAAGTCTGTTTCACAATGTCGACAAGTCGAACAAATTTAAATGTTTTGTTTTTGTTTTCAATATAAAGAAGAGAACGACATCGACTTGTCGACATTGTGAAACAGGCCGTAAGTCTTTTGTTTATGAAACGAAAAAACCTGACACTAAGTTTGTTTCTTAAGTCTTTTGTTTTTTGAAGTGAAAACTTCTATTTTGTATAGTCTAAGTATGATAATTATACAGTGTTGCCGCTATGGAATTTTTTAAAATTTCCAGTGCTGCCACTTTTCTCGGGAAATTTTCCGGTATTTCTGGGATTTTGAGGGGATTTTTGTACAAGTTTTTGGGAATACCCGCCCGTGTTGCCACCTTTTCCCGGGAAATTTTCCGGGATTTCTGGGCTTTTGAGGGGATTTTTATATACATATGTTATATGTATATATATATATATATATATATATATACTATTTATAACTCAAGAACGGCTGAACTGATTTGGCTGAAAATTGGTGGGCAGGTAGCTAAGAATCAGGAGAAGGACATAGGATACTAAGGTAAGGCACTTTTTACCTGGGGGGACTAGGGTGCCCCTTCTTTGTATGGGGCACTTCTAGTATAGCTAGAAAGCTGAAATTTAAATTGAAATTGCATAAGTTGATAAAAAAATGCTATGCAATAGCTTTACCCCGGCAGTCCCCGAGCGTTTTTTTTTTTATTTTAAAGGGTTTGCTTGCAGTTGTCTTCTGTAAATTTTTTGGAATAATCCAGGGCAAGTTGTTTCCCCGAATGATGATTATTATACAGTTTGTCTAATTACGGACTGATTTTTATAAATTCTTTTTGTGTTTCAACGGGTTTTCGTGCAGTTTGGTCCCATCTAATATTTTTTTTTTATTAAATTCGGTAGAAATTGGCTCCTCTCATTTTTTAAACGATTTTTAAAATTCTTTTGGTGTTTTAACAGGCTTTCGTGTAGTTTGGTCCTGTATAATTTAAAAAAAAAAAATCTGGAGGAAATTGTGTCCCGTTCAAAATATATATTGAATATCCCATTACCCAATCATTTCTTCAAACATATTATGATATGTTTATTGTTTTGTAATACCTTAAGACTTTAAAGATTATAATTAAAAGTCATAACCATCAATGGAAGGTTTGGGGATTTTCGTCACTTCAGCGTAAACAATTTTAATCTTTTTATTAAGATTTTGCTACTAAATTTCTAAATTTCGTACAACATGTTTGTATTTTATATGATGCCATTAAGATATGGAAACAAAACATTAAATTAAAATGGATATATATTCTTATTGGGATTTTAGCAATCTGTTTACTTGGCTCTTGTATTGAAGCCGGTTTATTTTTTTGGTTGCCAGAATTAGTGGTATGTCGAATATTTCCTTCAAAATAGTTTAGATAAATTCTAAACTTAATTAGAGAATTATTTGAAAGACAGTTTTAACATATTTCAAGCAACAAAGGAAAAATTTGATATCTAAAGATCCCTTTAGATTTACACTACACGGCTGTATAGAACAAACGTTGTTTTCGGTAGAAGCCATGATAAAAATCTCGTCAGTATTTATGTTTAAAAGCTTTCACTACTTGTTCGGTAGCTCTGTTAAACGTGGTTACATATCCCATTTATAACGCATTAGGAATGCAAATAGAATACGAGACTTCTCACTACTAATTTGATGTTATATATTAAACATTACAGTGTTGTCAATGTATTATATCTTATAATTCCCAATCTCCTGATATTTTGTTCTACTTAAGATAAATTTTTTTTTGGTTTTATTTTTAAATTTCATGTCTTTGAAGGGTTGTCTACAATTGGCCTACAATAGTGCAATCAGATCCATAGAGAAGCAAGAAATCAGTTAGTGAATAAGTAAAAAATTAGCATTTACTGCGTTGCTGTGTAAAAGAGAGAGATATTCAAGTGATAGATTAGTAAGGCTGAGCCTACACCCAACGAAAGACAAACACACTTGTTTGATGCTAAACCATACTAAAAAAGAATTAATGTCAAGTTTTTGTCTTAAAAGACAACGGTAATCAGACTGGAATGCGACAATATATTTTTAATTTTTTTCAATTGTCTTAATTGGTGTGGGTAAATTCTTCAGATAGCACGCAATTGTGCGCAACGTTAATCGATTTAGTCTGTTTTCTCTTAATCTGTGTATCAAACAACATGTTTTTTCTGCAGCGAATGTCATTGCTCGGTAGCTCAAGCAGATAGTTTTGCGTTTGTTCTATTTGAACTAATGTTCTGTTGTTGCATTTAGTAAGACAAACTGTTTTGTGTCGGTCTGGGTTCAGCCTAAAGCGTGAAAAAGTTTTGCACGATCATCGTGTTCGTGTTAAATGTCGTAATGCACCTTCCACCTGTAAACAGTTAAAAATATTGTGCATTTTGTTTTCAATTAACGATTTATTCAAAAAGAAATAATTTCCAATTAATGTCTTAATTATATTAACAATTATTGTAATTAATTCTCTTTTTTCATTAAAAACAATGTTCTTATCATTTAAATTGTTATCGAGACACAATAAAATCTCACAAATATTTTCAAATATTTTCAATTGTGTTTAAAAATAAATTGAAATTTGTGCAGCTTCAATATCAATTAAAATTTTAATTAATATATAATTCGTGTTTTTAGTTCGAATAATTCAAAAGGTTTTTAATTAATTTGGATACATTTAAACTATAATGTTTGTTATTTTTTAATTAAATCTTTTTTTTTTCTTAATTAAATATTGTTTTGACTTATCTCTGTGCAGTTATTTTAAAGGAATAGCATTTGTTGTTTCTATGTACATATGTCACTAATCTTTTTTGTTTTTGTTTCATAAAATTTACTTACAATTAACTGCCTGTTTTTAGAAAATGAAAACAAATTAGTGAGTGAGAATTTATATAAAAAAAAAAACAAATTTTCGTATTTTATTGTTGTTTTCAATATACATTCTCACTCACAATTTTGTTTTCATTTTCTAAGAACAGGCAGTAAGTCTCTTCTTTTTTATTCCATACTTTACTACTCCAAATAAAAATTTTCACAGAAGTTTTATTATTCCCCAAAATAACAAGAAATTAATTCACGTAAAAGTTTTTAAAATTTTCTTAATATATTAATTTTTGTCAGATTTCTTAATAACTTTTTGTTAATATTATTATGTTCTTTTTGCAAAAGATTCTTAAGTCCTTGAGGGTAACAAATCAAGAGATTAATTTTAACTTTGTTGCATTAACAGAGACTTAAAACAATAAATAAACGTTTTGGTTTAGCTTTTCTTTTTTTCTTTAAAATTACTTTTAATAAATTAAACGTCACATCAATTTGTGTATGAGCAGGTGTGTGTTTGTGCGTGTATTTTTTTACATTAATTTATTTGTTGTTTATCTGTCAGACTAAAGCATTTTTAAATTGTTAGTCATGTTTTTGATGTTGTTCTTTTAATTGTTTAAATCTTCTCAATTTTTTTTTATTTATTTATATAAATTTTAGTTTTTCTTGTTACAACTCCTTGTAATTCCCTTGTTGTCTTAGCTGCTGTTGTTGCAGTTGCAACTTTATTTTAATATTAAATGCTGCAATAAAAATGTGTGACAGAATGAATATATTAATAATTTGCGCATTGTTTTCATTAAATAATTGAAAATAATTAAATAAGTTTATATGACAGATTTTCTTGTTTTAATTAAATTAAATTTTAGTTTTTGTTTCTGCAATGTGGAATGATCATTTTCAGAATTTATAAAAAACATAAAACAATATAAATTTCAATCTACATATATAGAGTTTAATGATATTGAGGGGCGAAATGCTTCTGATTCATTTTTTTGTGAGTGGAGGGCCCAAGAAGCAGCGAGGCACGACATACCCAGCAGAAATGTAGTTCCATGGAAAAGTTATGAGAAAAATATTTGTAAACCTACACCCCACCCTGTTTGCTTCTCCAGGAGTTGAACTCCTTGTTTACTTGTAAGTAGTTGATGCGAATACTCTAAAGTAATGTGGGCAGTGTGTGTGGGTGGTGTTGGCTGAAGTGGTTAGAACGTTGACTACTAAGCAAACAATGAATTGGGTCCAGAGCAAGTCAATCAACATCGTAAATTTCTCTAATATGCATTAGTGTGGATCAATTGTTGTCGGACTATTAAAATAATAACGGCATAGCACTGGTCACTAAAAAACTATTCCGACAGCGATTAATGCTATTCCAAGCTAATGTACACAACATCGCCCCACTTCGTCGGTTAGCAGTAACATCGGCGAAGTAAAACAAAGTTAATGCGTCTACTTAACACCGGAGGCGCCTCAACACTGCCTTAAAAATTAACATAACGCACAAAGCAGAGTTGTGAAAGAGTTAAGTCTTCTAAATTTACAACATTTATTTTCTCTACCCTATCCCTCTCCCTGAGTTCCGGCACAATGCATTGCATCAGGAGGGGTCATCCCCTGAGAGCTGGTCCTAATTAAAAAAAAAAAAAATAGTTTGTGGTTGAAAAGTGAGGGGCCGTGTAAGAGCAACAAACTACTAATTGTGGACTGGGTAGCGTACGTTTGAAAATAAAATTTAAGCTTTCAAAATACCATGCTAATAACGACTGATCGTGCTAGAGAGGCCAAATTATGCTGGTAGCATGCACTTTAATTTATACAGAGTTAAATTTACTTCCCTTTGGCTATTTTTTAGAGTGTTTTAACATTCTAGATTTATTAAAAAATTATTTTTTTTTTTTTACAGAAATCATTTTTGTGTCCCCATTGTTCTGTTAATTTTTAAATAAATTATCCTTGTCTAATCCTGGGGCCATAATTTTCATCAGATATCGAATCGAAAAGGCAATTGATTAACACAATGATTTCTTTAGTAAGCAAAAATCCAAATTAAAAGCTGTTTGAAAAAATTCGGTAAAAGTATCGATTCTGAATTTTAAATTAAGAAAAAAGTTAAAACTAGACACAATTATGAAAATCTAAGTTCACAATTAGAAAGTTAATTAGAAAGTCTATAAAAAGAATCGCAGTTGCAACTTATTAAAATTAATTGAAAATATTAAGAATCTATTCAATATGAAAAATCTCTCTATTAATTAAAAATTTAATTGAAATATTTAAAAAATATCAATCATACGTAGGAAAAACTGTTAAATTTGTGCAAATTAAAAATTATTTGAGTTTATTTTCAAGCAATTGGCATTCAAAAATACATAGTTTTGAAATTTCAATTCTATTTTGAACCGTTTTTTAAGTGAAAATAAAATCAATTAAATAAATTGTAGATTCAATTAAAATATTAATTGAAAATATTTTTTTTTTCTTCTGAATAAGAACAGTTATCTGGAAAATATAAGACAATAAATTTTTCTGTAAATTATATACATTTTTAATTGAAAATTAGAAAAATTGTTGTAAATTTTTACAACTTTTGCATTAAAAATCTTATGGTGATATTATTTTTTCCAGCAAAAAAATTTTTTTAGCGCAAAGAAAAAATTAAAAGTAACGAAAAAGTATTTTAAAAAACATAGAAATATAGAAGAGAGAAAAAATTTAATTCAATTAACCATTTTTTAACGAAAACTTTATATTGTGAGTATATAGAAAATGGAGCCATTCTTTTACTAGTCTGCTTTTGCGCGTGTTTTTCTAAAGTTTGAAGAAGTATTGCAGCGCCTCTAATGCTAAGCAGACGCATAAAATTTCTTAATATTCTTCCAACCAGTGATGGCGAATTTCGTACTAACCAAAATTGTTTAAATATGTAAAAATAGAAAAAAATAAATTAAATTAATTCTCGTATTCTATTTCTGTTGAAAACTTGGTTAAATATTTCATATTCTTCCCAATTAGTATCCACCTTACGAAAATTGTAAAGATGGGCAATTGAACGCTGATGACAGGTGTATCGGCCTTGAAATCGGTATACTGATACGTTCTGCTAAACTGATTGGATATAATAATAATGTTTTTCAAGATAAAAAACTCTTAGTAATTAAAATTTTCATTAATTCAATAAAACTGAACTTGAGCCTGATAATATTACTTTTCATGTGTGCTTTCTTAATATGTATAATCAGGTGTGTTAATTGCTGTCGGAGCAGTGTCTTAGTGGCCAGTGCTATGCCTTCATTATTTAAACTATTGACCAGAGATCAAATGAAGGTATTAAATCATTATTTGCTTAGTATTCAACACTTTAATCACTTCAGTCAACACCGCGCTGAAACCCTTTCAAATTCGATCTATTTTGCAGCAAACTCGGCCAATATTTTCTAAAGTTCTTGGACTAAAAAAATGCACAAATAAATGAATACACAACATTTATTTGCCATGGACCAAAGAAAATTAAAAATCAGAAAATTAAAGCATTAACAACAAATAAATACTTGTATTAGAAATTTCATTGAAACTGAAAACAAAATTATTATTATTATAAAACTTAACATAGTTTTTCATTAAAAAAAGAAAACAATATATTTCCTTTCAAAACGAAAGTCAATTAATTCAATTGTCAACAGCGCAACCGAGAAAGTGTGCAACTCTGTGGTGGCATCATTTAAAATAAAAACGACAACAAAAACTTTAATAAAATTCATTACACAACAGGAACAACATATTAGTCCTTTAGCTCTCCTTTCTCATTGTGTGACAAATTTAGTGCTTTAAAAGAGTAAATATGTAAAGGGTACATCAAATCGATGTGTTTGTTTTATTTTTTCATCTTTTTTATTTAAATAAGAGATACACATCTTGTTTACACTTATTTGACTAATTTTTGGTCATCATCAAATATATCATTTTAGGTATGAAATTGATCGATCGTTAATTTTAGTGTCTGCTAAAAGTAACAGAATTCACTTCCAAATTGCTTAACAGCTGCATCAAGTTGTAAATATTATAGAAGTTATCTGAAATTGGAATCTAGTTTCTGTTTCAATTTTTCCATTGAACAATTTTCAATACAACTAAAGATAACAATTAAATAATGTAGAATTTAAAATGAAACCTGTATTTGTAACACCCTGTTTAACAGACTTTATATTGCAGTCGCTTGAAAAAGTTTATAAATAAACACTAAACGTGGTAACAAAATTTATATACTTTGTGCAGCAAATTGCACATTTGTAGCATCATATAAATATAATGTATGTATGTATGTACACATACATAGAAGTATAAATTTATTTTGTTGCAAAACTATTAACCTTTCAGTGCTAATTGAATCATTTCACATGTTGCTATTTTCCTTTTCAAAATATTTTTTCATATATTATATTATTGCGTCTTTTTTGTTGTTGTTGCTGTTGCTGTTTTATTCATTTCTTTTTTTTTATAACACGATTAAAAGGTAACGTGGAGTCTAGCGCCTGCAACAGGTGTAAAAATATTTTTACTTGTCGGCATGTGACTCATGTGTCTGAAGAGATTTATATTCGTTTGCAAAAAAAAAAAAAAAAAAAAAACACACAGAGTTGAAAAATATAAATAACAAAAAGATTAAAGTTTCAGCAATATTTTACAGATTAACAACTCTTTTCTGGTTCAATTTATTATAAGCAAACACAAGACGATTTATGTAGGAAAATATCATTAATTAATAAATCACCTCTAGAAGCAAGTGTTTCGGAGCACAATTTAATCTTTGATTCTCTTTTCTATACTTATTAGAGAATATGTATTAAGCTTCTAGATCTTGATATTAGAGACCGAATAATTTTAAAGCACTTTATCAGATGTTAACGCCTGTTCCTGAAAATGCGAAAACGATAGTTTCTTTCTTAAAAACAAAAAGACTGGGTTTATTATTCGATAGGTCTTATCAAATTCATATTTATATTAGGTGTAATCGCCACAAGTTTTCTCAAAAAATTCTTCACTGGGATATCAAAAATATATACTGGAAAATGTGATAGATATCATGAGCTGTTAAAGGCCAGTAGTGCGATTCTGTAACTTTTAACAATAAACGTTACGTTAATTTTACCAACACAATTTATTGCTTGTGGTAACAATGCATCAATTCTGTAACTCAGTATAACCAACATTGTTAAAAAATTCAATAAGGTGGCATATTTGTTGAAAAACAATGAATTTTAAGTTAGAAGAGTGCACAAGAGAGGGCGCTCTCTTTATTTTTTGTTAAAAATCAATACATTTAAACAATAAATTTTTAGTCAGAATAGTGTACAGGATAGTGCGCTCTTTTTTATATGACGAAAATATATTTTTAGAACATTTCAAAATAACAACAACTTTAAGAATAAACAATGAAAAAAATATTGCTGTTAAGTTAACTGAAAAATTCGACGTTATAATTGAATATAATGCTAAACGATATTGTTAAAATCCTTACTGAATAACATCGACGTTAATTTAGCTGTTAAAAATTTTTAACAATTCAATTGACGTTAAAATTGAATACAGAATCCCACTACAGGTGTTATAAATTCGCTCTTGGGTCATAACGAATCTTGATCAAACATATAATATCTGTGGTAAAAAGAATATGTAATGACGTTCAACGAAGCTACCTAACAAGTAGTGAAAGAATTTGCACATGAATACGGATGAGGTTTAGTGGCTTCTACCGAAAACAACTTTTTTTCTATTCAGCCAGTGCTGTTGAAAAATCTAAAACAAGGGATGTATAAATATTAAATTTTTCTTTTGTTACTCGAAATATGTTAACAATGTCTACCTAATATTTCTCTGATTATAAACATTTACGAACTTTAGCCTGTACAAATATTAACAAATATTAATAATAAACAGTTCGTAGTAACTTAAAAAAGATTACAATTAATATTATAGAAATAATAAAATTAATTAAAATTTTGAAAGTTTCATTATTTTTTAGAAAAAAAAGTGGCAAAAAGGAAAAAATGCTTAATTCGAGATAAGCTGATTTTGAGTTAATATCACTATCGTATTCTCCATATTAAAAAGTATCTGTAGGCAAAGTTTCATTTCTATTGAACGATTTTTAACGAAGTTCTGGCAGAATTACTTCATAAATAATTATCCCATATGAATGGAATAACATCTTATTTCATCTTATAACATATTAAATTTCAAATTGAGTATTTATGTTATATTGGAAAGAACTACATATGTGTTAAAAAAATCAAAAAAATCGATCAAACCACTTAAACATTTAAAACTGATTTTCTAGATAACTATAAAATATGACTTAAGCACTTTTTCCTTATTGCCATAGATATATTTGTGCTGCATGGGTGTCCTTAAACGCAGGATATCCTTGATACTTATATATCCCGAAAAAATGTATTTACACCGAAAAAAATATTTAATTTTTTTTTCAATTAACTCTTTAATTAAAAACATAAAAAAATTTGATTAAATATTTAATTTATTTAATTAAATTTTTAATTGTAATAAATAATTTTAGTTAATAAATGTATAAAAATTTAATTGATATTATTAATTTGTTTACTGGTGCAAATTTAAATAAATTTTTATTTTTTTCTGTGTAATATTATTTATTGTGGCCAACAAAATAATAAAATATGAAAAGTTTTTTTTTTAATTTGAGTTCATTTAATTGAGCAGTTTTTTACAGAAAATAAGTAAAATTTTCCTTAAGTTAGGAAATAAAAATGTTGTCTATGACAAAAAATTTTTACTAAAAACTAGAAAAATATTTACTAAATACAAGTTCAGTGTTTATCCCAATATTAGTAAAAATTTCGTCAGATGCGCCATATGCCATCTTGCTGCGCATTTTCTATTTCTTCAGTTTTGTAAATGGGCACTCTAAGCATCACACTACTACACCTTGCTACCTCTCAACAGGTGGCACGAAATAAACCCCAATGAAATAAGCCCCAAATCGAAAAATTAAATAAGCCCCAAAAAATTTTAAAAATTTTTTTTGGGCTTTATTTCATCTTTTTGGGGCTTATTTCATTTTTTAAAAATTTCGGGCATATTTCATAAAATTTTTTTGGGGCTTATTTCATTTTATTTGGGGCTTATTTCATATCCGTAAAATAGATCTAAACACATTTTGAGGGAAATTGCATGTTATTTTCAAGTTTCAACAGTGTTATAATAAAGTCCTTGCACCAGAAAATACTTTGAACGCGAAGCCGGTCTTCGATATACCATAGAGGATAAATTCCTTGCGCACGGCCGCACAGTTGGGATTTGTTCATACAAGCTTGGAAAAAACTATAAGGAGTGCTCGTAGAATGTTGAAATTTTTCTCTGAGCCTTTGGTTAGGTCAACTAAGAAAAATGTAAAGTTTCATCAAAATTGGGCACGCCCACCTCCCACCGCTTATAGAACCCGAAATTTATTTTTGGCCCAAACTTTTTGAAATTTGGCACAGAGAATTATATTACCTTAATTAAGAAAAATATAAAGTTTCATCAAAATAAAAAACAAATGAAAGTAATTGTTATTTTTATATTATTATTATTACGAATAAACGTAATAATTATTTGAATATGTGAATTTCCCTAATATAGAGTAAAAACAACAAAATCGTTAAAATACAAAGTAGAATACTTTGATGATAACGGACTATGAGTTTGTGTTGATTATTAGTTCCAAACAGTAATGAGGGAATTTCGTACTAACCAGCACTGTTTCATTGTAGAATAAAAATTGAATTAAAAATTAATTCTCATATTCTATTTCTGTTGAAAACTGGTTAAATAGTTGATATTCTTCTCAATTAGTATCCACTTTACGAAAATTATAAAGATGGACAATTGAACGCTGATGAGAGGTGTAGCGGCCTTGAAATCAGTACTGATACGTTCTGCTAAAAACTGATTGGATATAAATAATAATATTTTCCAACACAAAAAAACTCTTAGTAATTTTGAATTTTCATTAATTCAATAAAACTGAACTTGAGCCTGATAATATTAATTTTCATATGGAAAGTAATTGTAATTCTTGATTTTTCTAAATTCGTTTAAGCAAAATCCAACTAGTTGTTCTTGAGTTATGTTAAACAAATTGAAAGGTGGCACCTGGTGGCACTTGAAATTGATTATAAATGTAAAAACAGATATGGGACAATGTATTAGAAGTGATTTCGAACTGTGGGAAAGTATGGCTAAAGTTGCAGGTCCAAATGTTTGGAGAAAAAAGGGGTTTTTATTAGATGTTCATAAAAATAAACAAAAAAAAAAAAACTTAAGTCTCTGCAGAGCTTATTTTTTCAATTTTAGTATACTGAAATATCCTACTTTAAATAAAAAATAAAAAGAAAAACGTTAGCTCACATTATAAAATAATATTCGTCTTGAAATTCTTAGGTTTAAATTAAGTTGTTTCGGTAAAACATACAAGTACTGAGTTTGAGACGGCTATAAAAAAAAAACTAGCAATCAGATCGGAGTAACTCTTTTTGATTTGATTGTACTATTTTGTCTAAAATTTCAAAATATCACTGCATATTGCATAAAGAGTATGTTGACAATTTGACTTTTTTCCGCGAAGTCCCCAGTGTGGGCCGTAGGCCGGTTATGCAGAAGATGCTTGGAACGCGAAGCCGGTGTTCGATATAATTTAGAGGAAAAAATTCTTGCATTTTATGATTTCTTCTTAAGCTTACTTGATCAAGTTAACAAATTTGGGGCTTATTTAGTGCCTGTTCGCCGATATCGAAGAAGTTCTTTCTTTCGAACAATTACATTTGAAAGAAAAACAAAATTTTTGAATTTGTTTTTGTTTCAAATGTAATTGCTCGAAAGAAAGAACTTCTTCGATATCGGCGAACAGGCACTTAATTTTTGTTGGGGTTTATTTCATTAAATGAAAAATTTGGGGTTTATTTCATATTTTTTGGGTCTTATTTCGTAAATTTTGTTTGGGGCTTATTTAATTTTTTTTTTGGGTTTATTTCATTGGGGCTTATTTCGTAGTGCCCTCTCAACAGCCAGTAAACATAATTACTAAATTCGTAATTTCTTACATTAACAAAAAAAAAAAAAAAATATTTTTGAAATCAGACTTCAACAAAAATTATTTGAAAAATTGTTTTTTTTTAATTTTTTTAAAAATTTCCAAAATGAGAAAAAATTATGAACCTAAACTGAGGATACCCGTTCTTTAGTTCATATTTAAATTTTTATGAACTTTTCAAGAGTAAATAATTTTTTTACAAATAATTTCATTTGTATGATAAAAGGTACTTAAATTTAGTAAAAACATTCATACTTTTAGAAAATTCGTACTGAAATAAAATAAAAATTTTTCCGAAAGTATTTTTTTTTTTTAAGTGACATTATGAACACATTTTTTGTTTTTTTCATTATAAAAAATTTTATTTGATTTATAAAATATTTCTACATATCGATGGTTTAATATAGAAAGGTCTTATCTCAATTTTTAGCTACTTTACAGGAGAATGAATATGGGAAAGAATTCTTGGAAAAATATTGCCAAGCTTATAGGTTGCCTAGAAATGAGATGGAATTGTACCTATCAAGAACTTGGTCCTTATTTTGATCTCAGTACTTTTTACGGCCAAAAATTTGTGGATACGAACTTGGCCTTATTTTCACATTTATGTTTTTGTGTGGATCTACCTTCTTTTTTCTATGTTGTTTTTGTATAAATATTTATGTGTATTGCTTATCTGGGCCTACCTTTGTAGAAAATTTCAGCTTTCTAGCTCAACTAGAAGTGCCCCATACAAAAAAGGGGCATGATTGTCCCCCAAGATGAAAAGTGCCCGTTAAAAAATCATTTTTAGTAATTTCTCATCACTAACTGCCTGTATACCAAGTTTCAGCTCTCTAGCTTTACTGGAAGTACCCAATAATATTGATGAGTCAGTGAGTCAGTGAATATGTAGTAAAATATGGACTTTTCACACCTTAATATCTCGGGAAGCTTTTATGGCAGAACTTTCAAATTTGACCTCTGAGGTCATCTCTGTGGGGAGACCTTATGTTTCAAGTTTCATTATATTATAATCTGGGGGAGCAAAGTTATGAGGGGCGTAAAAACAGCTCGAATGGTTTCGTGTAAATATACACACTGTGTGGCCGAACTTGGCCTGGCGCACTACCGTGCGCCTAGATTCAAACGGCCTGTTTCACACTGTCGACAAGTCGATGTCGTTCTTTTATTTATATTAAAAACAAAAACGACATCGACTTGTCGACAGTGTGAAACAGGCCGAAAAGCTTTTTATTTAATGTGAAGTACAATAGATACAATTAAGTTCTAAATAAAACGTCATTCAAATGACCTCCACGACTTCTTCTGCAGGAACGAATTCGATGAACACAATTTTCGAGCACTTTTTCCACTAAATCAAGTCGTATGTTATGAATGGCACGTTCAATATTGAACTTGTAAAGCTTGAAGAGAGTCTGGTTTATTTCGAAAGACCAATGACTTAAAATATCCCCCCACAATAAATAGTCTAATGGTGTTAAATCGCAACTTCTTGGAGGCCATTCAATATCACAATTTCCGGAAATAATCGAATCTCCAAACTTTTCTCGCAAAAATTTAATTGTTGCATTTGATGTGTGGCAAATTCAGCGAATTCACCGCGTTTACAGTGGTCAAATGGTTTCGGTTCTTGAGTGAGAACAATTTTATACGGATGCAAACCCAAATCCCTTCTCAAAATCCGCCAGGTTGTGGTTTGATACAGTCCCAATTGTTGAGAACGTCTTGGAATCAACCAATTGCGGTCTTCAGCAACACTTGCCTGAAAGGCAGCAATATTTGCATTACATCAAGCGGTCCTTTGTCTTATTGGCACTTGAACTTTATGTAAGGAAAATATAAATTAAAAATTTTTAACAATTCGACGAATAGCGAGCACACTTTGACAATTAATTACGGCCATAAAATGGCAAAGCGCACGAAAAGTTGCAATTGGAGAACGATTATTTTGATAATAAAACTGAATAATTTGTAAACGTTGTTCTTGCGTATATCTCTCCATGATGAAATTGTAATCACTACTGAATAAAATGATAAACAAATGACAAATCATGACATATTACAAGTGGCCGAAACGTCACTTCAAAATCTTAATATCCTTATTGGAAACCCTTTTAAAAAATATTTTCTCTAAGCAGATTTTTATTAAAGCAACAAATTCAATTCTGTTTTATTTTTTTATTTTTTTATATTTTTTTTTTTTTTTAATGAGTTAGGGCTTTTTTTAATTACTGTAAATCTGTTATTCGTCAACATAGGAAACGGAATTTTTTAAGGGAGTTGTGTTCGAGTTTTGTCTACCAGAACATGTAAAAAAAACCGATTTAAAAAAAAAACGATATTAATAAAATTATAATTATATATAGAAATATTTTACTGTAATTAAGTACATGTCTTTTTTTTTTTGTGTGTAGAATTTCGGATTTGAATTGAAATTTTAAAATCGAATTATTCCATTTTGTCTTCAATCCATTTCACGTGTTGACATTTAATGTTTGATACTAATATTTTGATTTATCCCTCATACATGCATACATATTTAGCCAACTCGTTGTAAAACATTTGACTTAAAGTCTTTAGAGTAGAGCTGATTACTCAAACTCCTTCGCACATATTATCCTTTTCGATGTCGATGTCATGGGCATTTTAAGTGTTGCATGTCCTTGTTGTATACAAACATATTTTAGCTTAATTAATTAATTATACAACATGTTTGCACTTTGTATCAACAATTATTATGACTGCAGTAGTCTAACATGTTTGGAATTTGTAAAATCATTATAGATATTATTAATGACATCACCCAATAAATAAATCTAAAAATATTGAAGTAGTTTATTTCAGGCTAAGAAACATTATAATATTCAAGCAGATTAGCAGAACTTATCAATAAGGCCGCTACACCTCTCATCAGCATGCGTTTGATCGTTTTTATCACTTATGAAGGTTGGGCAAGAATATCAACTATTTAACAATTTTTCAAAACATAATTTATGAAGATTTTTGTAATAATTTTTTACTAAATTTTTGAAAATATTGAATGGAAATTTATTAAAAAAAATTATACTGTGATGATGAAATTAAATTTTATTCATTAATTTTTACATTTCATTATTCTTCAATGAAATGTTTACTGGGTAATATTATTTGAATTATTGAAGAAATTATTTGTTATACCATAACACGTGTGTTTATGGCTTACAAAGGATTTAAGATGGAATTAAAACGATTATGCCTACATTGAGGTTAATAAATACGCAAAATAGTTCGTGAAATATTAACAGGTTTGGGGCTGTGCACGTAACGCTTAAAGGGGGTGGTTGGTTAAAGATTTATTACGGATTGGAACTTTTGCACTGAAAAATTATTAAAAAGCGTTAAAGAGAGGGGGGGGGGGGCCGGAAAATATCTGAAAACAGCGTTACGTAATATGTGCACATCCCCTTTGCTTACGAACAGCACACGCTGAAACAACAGTTTAGATGGTGAGCGAGGCACACAGCACACATTTTTGGGTAAATCGAAGTTATCATAAATGTAAATTTAATAAATCTGAAATAATAAGTTTAGAAATAAACTTAAGATATTATTTGGTACTTTTTGATAAGATATGTTTTGATACTTTTTGGTAATACAAATTTTTTTTAATGTTTCTAATTTTCGATACTATTTTAAGTGATTTCAAAAAAGGAGAAAGTTAACAATTCAGTTTTTTTAATGTCTTTTATGATTTGTAAAACGATTTTCAAATAATTTTTCGTAAGGGAATTGGTTTGCTTGCCATTATTCATTATGTTCAAATCGGAAGGATAATTAGCCGTAAAATACTTATTTGCACACAACTCCACTACTTGTACATTGATTTTAAAAATGCTTAATTATTTCTTAAAACTTTTACTTCCAGTTTGGTACGATTCGTTTGTTGTTTTAAATCAATAAAATTTTATTGTTCGAAAAGGTACTTTATGAAATAGTTCTTTTATTTATATTGGAAATTTAATTATTTTGTCTATAACATTTTTTATCTTCTTTTTTTATGATTTAAGAAATGATAATTTATTTAGTTGTTTTCTAAGAATTATTGCTGAGAAACCCTGCAGATAATACCCGCATTTTTTGGACACCGAAAACTGTTTGAGTTAAATATTTGCTATCAGAAACTGATCTTCGCAAGCTTTAAATTTGGCACAATTTCAATATTCGATATCGATTTTCCAATTTTATTTGTTATTTAATTAACCCTTCCTTAATAACCTGATATATTTTTTTGGGCTGAAAAAAATATATGTTATAAAATTCGCTGTTCTAAAGAAGATTTATTCTACAAAATAAAATCTTGTATGCAAGCAAAACCAGACAATTTCGTTTTTGCGAGGTACACACATTCAACTGAACACACAAGCTTTAACTGCTGTTGTTTTCAAGTACCGATCAACGTTAACTGTAGTGTTTGTATAAGCTTGACAACAAGATTCTAACATAACAGCTAAATGAATTTTTACATTGTATTGGTTGGTTCCTCAAGGTACCACTAGGCTATTAAGGGTTAAAATTGCTGGCAAAAAAAAAAAATATGTTTTAAGAATGTTTGAAAAATCTGAAAAAATCAAGTTTTTTAGAAAAGGCCCTTTTGAACACGTACAGGTACCTTTTTGGAAAAGTACTTTTAGCAACTTACTGCATAAAAATTAAATTTGAAAATGGTAAGTTTTTATGATTATACATATATGTTATACATATGTATATTTATATATAAATTATAAAAATGTTCTGTATTAAAAAAGTACTTTAAGAAGATAACACTTTTTGTAAAAATTATTTCTTGAAAAATATTGTCCTTATTTTCGAATGAGTGCATTTATTGAAAATATTCTGTAGGTTAGCAGGCTGCTGGTGAAGTGAAGATTAGATTCCAGCTCACTTGGGTCCTGATATGGTCCCATTGTGCTAAAAATATTCTGTAGTAAAAATTACTTTAAGAAAATGTTTACGCTTTTTGGAAAAAAACACTTATCTTAATTAAATTTTTTAAAAACGTACTCTATACTGAGAGAGTACTGCAAACAACTGTATTATTAACTTAGCATTTCTTTAAATATTTATGTTTTACAAGGTACTTTTCGGAAAGATGTTCTTGTCTTTGATAACACATTTTTTGAAGGTTATTATATTTTTCTTAAATGAAATGAAATAGAAGAATAATTTCTTAAATGAACCTTACATACCCTTTTTGAAAGTATGTATGTACTATGATCAGAGTTGGGCAAAATATATGGTTTGCGGTATTTAAAATACAAAATACAAAATACTTGCTGATCATGTATTTAAAATACAAAATACAAAATACTTTCAGGTTATGTATTTAAAATACAAAATACAAAATACTTCCACGTCATGTATGTATTTAAAATACGAAATACAAAATACATATTTGTATTTTAAATACGTATTTCAAATACATGTATTTCAAATACTGCCCAGCCCTGAATATGTATTCAATTTACAGGTGGTGTTACTAACACAGTTCACACGATTCTTGCTAGTGAGAGGCACGTACATACGTTGAAAATTGTTCGCCCTTATGTTGACTCCCAATGCAAAAAGAACCATGTTACTTTTTTTATTGTTAAACTTGTTGTCGTAACAGTACTACCCGCAAAATAAATCGCATTGTGAAAAAATGCTTTAGAATTGACAACTGAATTGCATTGCTGCCAACTCTAAGAATTTGTATAGTTACGTTTTTTAGCGATTCTAGTTTTTGGTTATTGGTTTGACGCATGATACATTATAAATAGATCAAAATGCAAACAACCATCAATAAAGGCCGTGCCGCACAATCCTATACAGTCGCGCGATTTGCAAAATATGACATGTGTGCTAAAAATGTATAGCAGTGTGGACTAAAAATGCAACTGTGTGACAGATTTTTTGGCAAGTCGTGCGATTTGTATGAAAATTTTCATAAAATGATAGTTGTCATGCGATCAGGGGAGTATTTATTGTCAACCAGATGTTTTGGCATCAGAACAGATTTTCCTGCGAATGAATCGTACGATTGTGTAGGATAGTGAAGCACGGCCTTAAACCAGCCTTTGTCATAAAGAGAACATGTAGGAAATATCAATGTACTGGTGTTTTTACACTTGTAGAAATTGATTGTTACATTTATTTTTTTACTGTAGCCTAACATCATATTAAAAGTTTTTATGCATACACACTGGATTGGTTTAGCGTGTTTATGGACGAAAGAATGAACGAATGAACGCATGAATTAATTTACATAATTAAAAAAATTTTCCATTAAAAAATATATACATATACAAAAAAACTTCTTCCCACTCAACATCCCACATCCAGAAAAATTAAAATATTCACAGTGTACTATGAATAACAAATAAAGAGACTAAAAAAAATAATATTTTCTTGCCCTCTTTTGCATGTGTTTTGTTGTTGCAAATTCTAATGAGTATGTTTCGTATTTTAGTTTGTCTCTTCTGTTTGGTTCGTGTTGTGTATGTGAAAATGACGATTGGTGCTCGGGCCCTAGGGGCTAGTTTGACGATCAATGCCTTAAACGGACAAAATATATTTTGTTAACTATGTTTTTAAAATACAAAATACTGCCATTTTTTGTATGTATTTAAAATACAAAATACAAACTACTTCTACTCATTGTATGTATTTAAAATACAAAATACAAAATACTTGCAGGACATGTATTTAAAATACAAAATACAAAATACTTTCAAGTTATGTATTTAAAATACAAATACAAAATACGTATTTGTATTTTAAATACGTATTTCAAATACATGTATTTCAAATACTGCCCAGACCTGACTATGATACCTTTCTTAGTGTGTTCTCTGCAAAGACTCTTCATCGAAAATAATTCCTTCGATAAGTTTTTTCTAAAAGTTCTTTTTGAAAAGATATTTCATGATAAGATCCTTTTTTAAAAATCTTGATTTCATAAAAATGCCACCATTTTTAAAAATATCTTCTTAAACAGTTTATTTTTGTGAAGAATGTATATCCTTATGTATACTTTTAAGTATGTTTACGGCTATTTTTAATTAATTGTCTGAAAATTTTGAAATCTGTTTTCCTATACGAAATAGTATTTACTCCAGCAAGGTTTTTTTTAATAATTAATTTCATATTTGATAAGTTGACCCAAAAACAAATTTAAAAAATTTATTCAAGTTTTGTCCTTGTCAAAAGCTGTATATGAGCAAGCAGACTCCTGTAGTGACTAGCAGTGAATGTATTCCAGATCATCAATTCGGTTTTCGCAGTCAGCACAACACTATTGAACAAACTTATAGACTTGTCAGCACAACACTATTGAACAAACTCATAGACGCTTTTTATTGATGTCGCACAGGCTTTTGATAAAAAATGGCACGAAGGTCTTGTCCACAATCATCGTCAGGCTCTTAAAAAGCTATTTAAAGGAACGAAAATATGTAGTTAGGGAAGTCAAATTCTTAAGCCCTTCGCAGTCGATTGAAGCCGGAGTTCCTTAAGGAAGCATCTTGGGTCCTTTACTTTACTTAATATATGCCGCTGACTTACCGTTAAGCAGTAACATTCACACGTCAACATTTGCTGATGATACGGCTTTTGTAAGCGTTCATGAAAATTCTGTAGAAGCTTCCCGGAATCTACAAGGGTACATCTCAAAATTGGAAAGTGAATGAGCAGAAATGTGTACACGTTACTTTTATTTTACGCAGGGAAGCATGCCCGCCTACACAAATCAACACCGAGACTATACCGCAACACACTGTAGTAAAATATCTAGGCGTTCATCTTGATCGTCGTTTAACATGGAAATCGCATATAGACGCAAAGTTAACACAAATGAAATTAAAAGCAGCCCAAATGAATTGGCCTATCGGAAGAAATTCTATACTAAGCCTAGACTGTAAACTTCTGTTATACAACGCGATCCTGAAACAAATATGGTCCTATGGAATCCAGTTATGGGGCACTGCCTCAACATCGAATGTAGAAAAAATTCAAAGGCGACAAAACAAAATTCTACGTACAATTACTGCAGCCCCTGTTATATCCGAAATCAGCGAATTCACAGAGACCTTGATGATCCGTTGGTGAAAACAGTATTTTCAAAACTCGCGAAAAAAGATATTGAAAAACTAGTGTTGCACCCAAATCCACTTGCGCGCAATATTCTAAATTAAAGAGGCCACACCCGGTTGATTTTACATTTTCTTTACATAAAGTTCAAGTGCCAATAAAACAAAGAACCGCTTGAAGTAATCTAAATATTGCTGCCCTTCAGGCAAGTGTTGCTGAAGACCGCAATTTGTCGATTCCAAGGCGTTCTCAACAATTGGGACTGTCCCAAACCACAACCTGGCGGATTTTGAGAAAAAATTTCGCTTTGCATCCGTATAAAATAGTTCTCACTCAAGAACTGAAGCCATTGGACCACCGTAAACGTCGTGAATTTTCTTATTTTGCCTTGGAACAACTTGAAAACAATTGAATTATTGCGAGAATAGTTTGGAGATTCGATTTTTTCAAGAAATTGTGATATTGAATGGCCTCTAAGAAGTTGTGATTTAACACCATTAGACTGTTTATTCACATTAAATAAAAAACTTTTGAATTTCCTTAACAATAAGTGTGTTTTTTTGTTTTTAAGAAATCATATCACTCTTATTGTAAAACCCGTTATATCCTGGTAATATTATAAATGTGAAATTCTGTATTTGAATGTTTTTTATTTTATAATTCGTGGTAAGAACGGGCCAAATTGTTACTCATGGTACTTATTATTTTTCTTACTTATCTCTTATAAATTAACATAAAATGTAGTTGCCGGAGAGCAAACTGAGGAAAAACTGGTAAATATGGTACTTTTTGTATTTTTTTAATTATTTTTTGAAGTAATACTTGTACATGTATTAATAAGCATGGCAAACTGTTGGCTTTACTAATAGGAAGCTTTTACTATTATTATAGTGGTCAAAAATTGATCCGATAATATGATTCCTCTTTCATACCCGTCACCACAACGAATGAATGAATTGTTAGAATTCGGGAAACAGCACACTGCAACCGAAGAAGATCTATTGTATACCTTGCCCGTAGCTAGAGCATCTTATCTAAACTTGCTTTCCTGAGGAATCTCAAGATAGAAAATGGCTCTAGGGTTAGCAGTTGACAATTCTCCAATAGGTGCTTGTACAATTGGCTGTATCTTCTGTGGCATAGTGCTTCACAGTCCTTTGGAATGTGTTCTGGACTTTCATCCTCATAACCACAGAATCTGCATAGTCTATTTATCTTAATGCCAAGCCTGTTGAGGTATTTTCTTAGTCTGCAATAGCCTTTGGGGAAACCTATGAGCATTCTTAGATTGTTTTTACTTAGTGACATGAGAGCTATAAAACGTTTTTGGTTATACTTTCCAATCATTAGCTTTGCATGACTTAGACCAGGGATATTGAACCAGAGGTGTTCTCTGGTATTCTTTATCATCTAGCGCGGCCAGTTGTCTGCATTTTTGTTTGCTTCTACTCCAATGTGTCCGGGAACCAAGCAGAGTTTGATCTTCTTCATGCTGTTTAACTGGTTCTGCTTAATGCGGCATTCCCAGTTTAACTTAGAGGTAAACACGTTTGAGCTAAGCGCTTTAATGGAAGCTTGCTTATCCAATAAGATGGCTATTTATCTTCCTCGGTAGCCCCTATCAAGATTAAATTGAGTACAACTCTCAATGGCATAAACTTCTGATTGAAAAATGGTAGGGCGTTTTTCCCAAGGACTCGTAATAGTTAATCCTCGGTATATTGGGTTGCTATTTACCCCATTCCATCCTGGTGGTCAGAAAAGTTACAAACCTCTTGTCTAAGTCATACACTTGGTTCATCACATCAGCTGTACCCATTATTTAAAACTGAAATAATTAAAACAAAAATTAAAAATTTTCAAATGTAAAAATAATTAACTCTTTATATCGTCACCTAAAATCCATATAAAAACAAAAAATAAAAATCTCCTTTGTGGTAAATAATGATGCAATTAAAATCTTAATTGTATATATTCAGAAATTACGATTTTATTAACAGAATTTTAATGTTGAATTCGATATAAATAGTACAATGTTAATAAATACTGGAGTAGCGTGTGCTACTACGCTAAGAAATAAACATAAATAAATTATGTTTTTTATGGGGGCGGTTCTGATGATTTCACTCCATTTTAATAAACATTTTATAGAATAAAACAAAAACGCCCATTTTATGCATTCAAAGTAAAAAATTCAAAAATTGTTGCACATCCGTTCATTTATCTTTTGCATAAATTAGATTAAGGGGCTGTGCACATATTACGTAACGCTCTATGGGGAGGGGGGGGGGTTAAAGATTTGTTACGGATTCGAAATTTTGCACTGAAAAATTAGTAAAAAGCGTTACGAAGGGGTGGTTGGGGGGGAGGGGGGTACAAAATCTCTGAAAACAGCGTTACGTAATATGTGCACAGCCCCTAATACGTAAAACCTAAAAATTTTTAGCTGAACTACACATGGAAAGAGGTGAATACATACAAAATTTTAAGACACAAATTTTCAAAATTGGCAAAAAAAAAACAAAACTTGAGACCGTGTCCAGGAACGGACCGAATGTCTATAAATATCTTCACAAAATTAACTTTCTAATGCTACTTGTTTGAAGTAGATCGGTGGGATGGTTGATGAGTCTATAACGGACATATATACATACATACATACATACATACATTGTTACAAATATTTTTTGTATTTTATAAATTTTGCGCAGTAACGTCCTTTCGTATTTTAAGTGACGATATGTTTTTTTCTAGAAAACGTTGAATGATTACTATAAAAAAAACCCCTTGGTATCCCATAAAGCAAGAATACAAATATAAAAATTCCATTCAGTTTTTACATGAATTGCAACATAAACTGATTTATTCTCCTCAAGCAATTCCACAAAAAACAATTTTTAATTTAGAAAAAAAAAAAACTCCAACTCAAATTAATTACAATTTAACTGGAACTCATTCATTTAGAGTAAAACTTGTACAAGTACATTGAAACATTTTGATTCACTTGCAGTTACAAGCAAATACGATCAAATAGTAAAAAAAAAACAAAATTTATGAAAATTGAAAACTTGGGAAAAAACCATACATTCGTCGTCAACCACTCACTACAAGCAAATATGCAAAAATTTACTTTAGAGAGAAAAACAAATCGCACACAAGAACCTTCTATAAACATATAATTGAGTTGAAATGGTAGCATCTGTTTTTGTGTTTAACAATATTTACCAAACAATTATTGTTATGATGAGGATGATGATGATGATGATGCTGAGAAGAATGTCGAGGATGATGATGCATCATAGAGTCTTAACAGTCAGACATTTATTCAGTCAGTCAGTCGGTTGAAATTCACTGGTAGTTTTAAATAAAAATATTATCACAAGCATACATACATACATTCCTTTATAATACAGTTTAAGTTGGACTAAGCAAATAGTTAGTAACAAATACATTTATTTACCAAAAACATTTAATTGTCAAATAGTTTTGTTTTTTTTATTTTAATTTAACATTGCAGTAATCTAACATAGATGATGACAATGTCAACAATTTTTGAGTATTTATAAGGACGAAAATTTCAGAAAAATAAAGTTTCACAACAGATGCAATTAAAATATGTTCTCGTTTGGTTGTTATACACACATTATACACACAAAGGTACATATGACAAGAAGGTCAAGATTGTATGAGAAATGCCCTACAACAAGAAAGCAAAAACCAAATGCATAAAAATAATTGGCTTAAGCTAGAACTAAAATTTTTTTGTTAAAAAAAAATGGAATATTTCATTTGAAAATAATAGTTTTATAAAAATAATCTTTTAAAAGGAAGCAAAATCCTGGAACCGCGATTTCGGGAAAACATTAAAACATTTTGTGTTGCCTTAGTGTTTGTGGTAAATTTTCCTAGTTTCCAGAAAAAATATTTACTACATTAAACAGTTGAAAGTTAACACGGTCTACTTAAAATTTAACAAGGCGGATTTCTATGTGATTACTTTTATCAAAACTCACTCATCGAGATTTTTTTTAACGCTGGAAAATATATTCGAATAAGTTATAATGTGCTATCAGTCAGATTTAGTAAATGTGCTTGGAATTCATTTTGCTTAATTAAAAGAATAATGGAAATTATATATAATTAATATGCATGACCATTTTCTGTGATAGACTTTATGACCACAATATTCAAACTATTTTGACAAAACTTTTATCAAATTAAAGAAAGCGATTTACAGAAGTTAAGAAAATATTGTGGCTAATTGAGGGTTAAGTATTTTAGAAAATAAAAGCTTTTAAAAATTCGAGTAATGCATGCAAGTTAAGTTACGAGTTGGAAAACAATAATAAAAACAATATAAATAATTTATTTCATAAGTTTTGCATTTAAATAAATTATTCTTGACTTTGCGCTTCCCATCAAATCATAAATTCTTTTTAATAAACTGTTTAACAAATGCTCAAGTAAGGCTCATATTTCTTCTGTGAATTTTGCATAAGAAAGAAAATTTAAATAAAATAAAATGGCTGACAAAGCATTTTCATACAGGTGAACTAGAATAAGAATTTGGTCGTTGAAAGTCAGTATGTCAGTGTTAACGAACAACTCATCAAAACCTGAATAAAGACCAGCCTAACAAGCGGCTCCCTGAGATGGCTCATAGTAAAATTAAGGACTAGCATAAAATTAATTGAAGAAATATTAAATAATAAAATAAACAAAAAAAAAATAAAAAAACAAAAAAATATATTATTTTTTTTTTATTATTCCAAAGGAAGAAAAGAAAAAACGGTACATATGCTAAGAGAGGGAAACAACAACAAGACTTTCGTCTATGCTTAAAAGTGAGAATTGTAGGAATATTAAAGGAACAAAAGAGAGAGAGAGAGAGAGAGAGAGAGAGAGATTCAGCTTCATGCAAGGTATTTTTTCACTTAAAGCTCTGTACAGACATTTGTAAAATCTAACAATACTGTCAGACCTTACAATTTGCTGCCAATGTACTCGCCCAGCAAAAACTACTGCTTCGGCCGAAGCAGGTTTACAAGGGAGAGATGCTTGTTGTTGTTGTGCCTTCTGCTGCGAAAAGCGCTTCGAACATGCATGATTTTTGTTCGCGATGTCCCACTTTAGAGCTCTTGTTTTTTACATAAAAGAAAGCTTTTTCCTATCCATCCAAAATGCGCTAAAATCATGTTTGAATTATCTGAATTATGCTTTCGTTTTACTGCGTCATCTACTCACATCCATTATTTATCTGTAGGCAAATACACAAGTTTAAATAAATAAGAGAGATTGAGAGAGGCAGAGAGCAATTAAATGAAATTTTATCTTCCATTTGCTGTTTTCTTTTTTCTTCGTGTCAACTAAATGTAAATTGCCGACCAACTTCAACATGCTTAAAAATAAGTTGAGCGATCTCTCTACCTTCTTTTTGTGCACACTCGGAAGCGCTTCAAAACTGCGCTTGTCGAAAGCATGCAATTTTGTTACTGCTTCCAGAAAAATAATAATTTTTTGCTGGGCGTCAATAAATAATTGCCAGCACAAGTGTCAGTTCACACGGTTGTGCGAAATTTGTCAAAGAAGCTTACAATTTATTGTCACACAATAAATTTATCAAACAACGTTGTCAGTTAATAAATTCTAAATTGTAAGATCACACGGTTGTTAGATTATTGAATAAAAATAATTGTCAGATTCTCTCAGAGAGCATAAACAGGCTGACTTCCAAAACGGCAATTGCTTTATGTTTGAACAAAGCATCACATTTCATAACGCCGCAGTACAACAATTATATAATGTGTACCATTTCAAAACGCCGCCGCCGAGTATTTTTGACGCAGTAAGAAAGCAAACAAGGCATCGGTTTTATAGTTGCTGCATTGTTTCGGATCTTTGCATATACATGTGATTTAAATACAGTAGCAATACTGTATACAAACTTTGTTTACGAACGTTTTGGAAGTCAGCCACACTATGCATTGTGTAGCATACTTTAAAGAAAAAGGAAATTAATAATTTCGTTTGTTTTTTTACTAACAATGAAATAATTGTCAGATGCAGAAAATTTGCTCAACTGACAATTAAAAAAATTGTCTGAGAGTTCTATGATAATTCTCAGACAATGAAAACGAATTGCGTTTACACAATTGTCAGATGTTCGACAATTTTTTGTTCTTTTGTAGTAAAAAAAGTTTACATACAATGTTTTTTCTTTCAAATTGCAAGAAATTTTTTACACATTTTACCTACAGTACTTTTGAATCTGACAACCATCTGGACAGACCTTAACTGTTCTGATTCATTTGTACTATAGTTTGCGAATTCAGGTAAATCCACCATTAAATAATTGTTGTTTGCACCTTTTTATGACTGTTTTTTAAGAGAGTTTTTAAAACGTTTGGATTTTGTCTCTATAAGCTTAAAAAAAAAAAAATTCTTTACATCTAGAATACGGTCAATGTCGTCGGTCGTTACATTTACTTGTTTCCGGCCGTTGGTTTTACTAGTTGTATTAAATACATTCTTATTTATTATTTTAAAATAGAATAATTGATCATAAAACATAAAAGGTATAACAATTGCGTCTTATTTCGGTAAAAACGCAGAATTGCCAGATCTGCAAGTCCGGTTTGGAAGACGTGTTTGCATGCTCGTTACCCATCCATGAATCTCTTCTATTTTGATAAAATAATGAAAGTTCTTTATTACTGTTCTCTTTTAATATATTTTATAAGTTACATTTATTCGAGGCAGTGGTAATTTTTAAGTCAACGCCATTTTGTTTTAACGTCGACATCAAGACAATACCAAGCTGATGTACTCTAACAATTTTGTGACAATATTCCTGCTGGTATTCTCTAACAGACTTGTAATGATATTTATTGTTTGTTGTTAGTTTGAATAAAATAAAAACGTATCTCTAATATTTCATTTGACTGACTTGTGTCGGTTTCAAAAAAAAAATAGACCTTTTTTGAATATTGAGTTTGCAATTAATTTTTTTTATCACAGGAGCAAATATACGAAAATTTTATTTATTTGTTTTTGTTGGTTAATCTATATGATGTATTTCATTAAGTGCTAAATATCAACTCATCAGTAGATCTTTACCACAATCCTTGAAAAGATTTCAAAATCATTTGTTTATACACAAGTTCACAAGCAATAATAACCGAGAATTACAAACAACCCAACAAACATTTTTTATTCGACATGATTTTGTTTATTTTTCTTAAAATTACTTGTATGAATATTTCAAAATTATTTCCATAATGTTGAAGTCAAGTTTTTACTATATTAGAGTTACGATCAATTTTAAATTAAAGTTCTGAACCCCATAATTCCTAAACTGGAGTGAAATTCATTAAAAGAGATGTATGTTAAAACCAATTTCCCAAAAGCTTTTTAAAACTCGTTTTCACTCTATACCAGAATAAATTTTATTTTTTTTAAGCACTACAAGTCGCTACTAAATATTCTTAGAGAATATCAAATACAAGTGCAGAATTGAAAGAGACAAAAGAACACAAGGCAACATTCCATTGATACAACCCCGAAGAAGCTGCTTTCAGCGTGCACGTGAACGTATTTTTCGTCTTTATTTTTCTATCGAATTTTCAATTATTATGTTCATTGCAAATTTGGTTTTTCATAGAAGTTAAAAAATTAATTTCTGTATAAATAATTTTAGGAAAAACTAATCTACTGTGCATCCATGCAACAAAGGAAAAATTAAAAAAAAAATTGTTTTATGTACCTTCATTAGAATGTATGTATGTATGCATGTACGTGTGTGTGTGTAACTGAGTACCTTTAAAGTAGATTTTCGCTCTGGGGAATGTAAATATACACTTCACTTTGACCGTATAGATGTTGTTGTTATTGTTGGCTTTTATATATCAAAACCAACAGTAAAACAGAACTCTTGACGAAGGTTGACAATGATGATTTTATTTGATGGCCTGGGGTAAATGTAAACTTTAAATAACAAAATACATGCACATAGTTGAAAAAACAACAACAACAAAACACAACAACGAAATACAACAGCAATTTTTACTAATTAAAATAAACAGAAAACATTGTCGTACTCTTTGTGTCGTTGTTTAGTTTAGCGATTGTGTAAAGGTCACGCAAAAGCCTCATAAGCCTCTTTTGTCATCAGCAAACAGCCTCATCATCATCAGCAGTAGCAGTAGCAGCAGCAGCAGTATCATCAGAACATCAGCCAGCACAATATGACATATTTTGCCTCATCAAATGAAAGCGCAACCAACGTCGCCATTAGCGGCCTTGTTGTCTTCAGCACCAACATCATCTGAAATCAAACCAAACCCCAAAATAAGTTTGTCTTTTTATACTGTTTTATTATTATAATATTTTTGTCATTGTTTTGCTATATTTTTATAAAACACTCGCAAGGTTAAATAACCAAAAAAAAAAAAAAAACACGTTTACAAAAAAGTAAAAGTATCTTTTCAAACCAATGGTTGCCTTAAGTTTCAATTTCGCTTAGTTTCGAAACAAAATGTTTATATATAATTAAAGCAGCTCTACCTTGAAAGCTTTACGAAATAGAACAATTTAAATGCCTGACAGGCATGGTTGTAGGAAATAGCTTTTAATGGTAATTAAAAGTATGAAGAAATTACTCAGGAAAAACTTTTAACAAGCAAAAAATAGATGGAAACATTTTTTTGGGAAACAAAATTGCGATCATGAAACGTCGTTTTTTTTTTTTTTTTTTTTTTTTTGTGGTAGGGGAGCTTAAACCGTCTTCCTCTATAATAAAATCTTTAGCATGAGCAACAAGAATATAAAGCAAATTTTCAAAATACAAAACCAAACAAAGGGCCCGTCACGTCTTGCTGGTCGAGTCGTAGATCCTGGGTATTTTTTCTTATGTGCATTTTCCATCCATAATACAAACAATCGGTTTGAGTGGAAAATTTGTAGGAAAACCGCTCAGTTTGTTGCGTGATTGCCATACAAAATTTCTACTCAATTTATTTGCTGGAATTATGGAAACAGCACCTTATTTCGCAAAAAAGATACACGATTTCAGTAGAATCTGATACAGGAACGGATTTCTAGAACATTTTCATATTAAATCTTAGTAGAGGAACAAAACAGATTTTGAATACATGCTTGGATCTACTTCAACTGCCATCATCATGCATGCAACCAATTGAAAGCCGTACAGACGATTTCTTTTACCTAAAATCTTAATCAATTCCTAAGCGGGTTTATTTTTTTTCAATTTCAATATTTTTTTTTGTCAATTGTAGGTATTGAACATAATCACACTTCTTCCATTTAGCGTCATCAATACGAAACGATATCTTTTTGTGTCAATTGTTGTAAATCGGTATGCCCATTGTCAATATCAAGTTTTATGTATATGTAAGCGTTGATTTATTTTTGGTATGCCGTACGCAACGTTAACGCCGATTTAAATTGACTCCGATTTTGTCGTCAATCTTATTGGTGTCGAATCATTTTTATTCCTTTTGATTTTTTTTTTTTTTTTATAATAAAAAATCCTTCACTTGCCAAAGGTGTTCAAAAAGGCAGTCTGCCTTTTGATTTTAAAGAGCAGTGGGAAAGAATTTCAACAATACTAAATGCCCAGGAAAATAAGATTTCGGAAGAAAATGCAGTTTTGCTTCAGATTTTTCTTCGTCTGTCATAACAAATTTTGTCCATTGTGGACAAATTTTCCTTTCTATAACGTTCAGAATCTCAGAAATTATCTTAGACACTACGGGCTGCGATAATCCTAAGATAAAATCATTAGCGACACTAAGCTGGTAGGATCCTTGCGCTAAAAACCTTAACATTGCAGCCAATTTTATCCTATTCGAAATACGAGTATGTGTCGACCTGAGTTCCACTTTTAAATGTGGTGCTATAGTGTCCAGCACATACTTAAACGCACCTTTATTGAGGCGAAAAAAACTTTCGAACCTTTCACACAAATAAGAAATTAACTCCTGGCAAATAGAAAGAACACTTGTAATTTATTACTTACTTTTCATCAGGTAATTGGAATATGTTTGATTTCTGCCTTATTAATCTTCTTTGTAACACCAATTTTTTTTTTCTTTTCCTCATCATTCGGATCAGAATAACAAATTCGAACACAAAACATTTTAGTTGTTTAAAGTAATCAAGAAAATTTTTTAATAAAAACTGAAAACAAAACAAACCAGCTGTCTAAATTATTAGAGATGTGCGTTAAAAAACCATAAACAATCTACATCGTTACATTGCTGTTATGGAATACATGTATTGTATCGATTTGATGACGACGTCGATAAAAATTTATTTTAATATTATATTGTTGACGATGAAGACGACGCTGAATGGAATAAGAGTGAATTTCTCATTTTCGTAAAACGTCACTGTGGACACCTCTGCCACATTAAAGTATTAAAAAGGACTAATTAAAAGCCAATAAAAAATTTAATTTTATAAATTCTTTTTCATTTCTGGTATTGTAACAGAGGGCAGCATAAAATGTGCTTAATTCCTTTTGGAAATGATTCAAGTACATTTTGAATTACAAGTTGTAGTCACATCTTCTTGTACTCAAAGACAATACGACTTTTATTTTGATAAATGTTGGTTCTATTTACAATTAAGTGAGGAAAGTTTATTCTTCTTTTTTAAGAACTTCGTTTGCTGAATGTTGTCTTCATATCAATTTATAAGCAGATAAAAGTTAATTTTTTTGATTGGCAAGAACGCCCCAATGAAAATTGGCCCCAAATCAAAAACGAAAAATTGCCTTAAATTTTTGTATTGAAGACAACAACACGAACTTTGAGGCCATTTTTCCTATTTTTTAGGCAATTTTTAATTTTCTATTTTTAAATTTGAGGTAATTTTTCCTAACCCTTGGGGCAAGCTTTCATATTTCATAAAATTAAAAAATCGCCCCAATTTAAAAATTAAAAATGACCCCAAACTCAAAAATTAAAAAGTTTTAAAATTTTTACATTAAAAGCAAGAGAAAATAACTTTTAGCTAATTTTTCCATTTTTTTGTTCGATTTAAAATTATGTTATTAATGAATTTGGGGACATTTTTCCTAACCCTTAGGGCAATTTCGTATTTTTTATAAACGAAATAAAATCGCTCCAAATGAAAAAGGGCCCCAAAATAAGAAAACTCAAATTACCCCAAATTCAAAAAATTAAAAATTTAAAATAAAAATGGCCCCAAATTGATAATTTAAAAGGTTTAAAAATTTTTACATTAAAACCAATAGAAAATAATTTAATTTTTCCTCTTATTTGGGGCCATTTTTCATTTTCCATTTTGAGTTCATATTTTAGTTTGGTACCAGTTTTTATTGGGGCCGTTTTCAAATTTTTTGACATTAAAACTAAACAGTTTTCAATAGTACTCGTACCGAATTTCACATCTCTGGGGAAAAGTATTTATTTAACTTTTTCTGTGGTGAAATTTTATTTAAACAAGGAAACAACAATTGTTGACTGCCCATTATCGTCCTTTGTCATGTTGAACTATTATTGTCAATATCACTCACTACTTTGCTTGATAAATTTTTTTCTTCAATTTCTTTTATTGCATTTGTTTTGAAAAAGAAAAATAAATACATATTTTTTTTTTTTTGGAAATATTGACAAAAATAGACGAGAAAATAAAATCAACCATTATTTCGCATTTGTTGTGAGAAAATACCTTGATTATTTGTTGAAGTATTGGATTCAACAAATCATGTGAAATTTTAAAAGTTTTTTTTTTTTTTTTTTTGTTGGTTTGTTTAACTTAGTATGCATGTATGCGTGCATTTTGAAAAACCTTGATATCATCTACGAGTACGTATGGATGTTGTAGGTGTGTGTGGGTTTGTGAAAATATTTACAAAATTGAAGAATTTGAGGTACTTTAAAACTTTTTAATGATCATTTTTATACACGAAACCATACGAACTTTTTTTTATTATAATTCAGATAAAGTTTGTTTAGTTGAACCACCAAGTGTACGTGTGTGTGTATGCAATACGTAAATATTGTTGAAGAATTGAAAACAGTAATGGCGATTTAATATCGGGAAGATCAATTTTATGAGAGCATTAATATTTAAAAAGGAAATACTTGCCTAAAAAAAGTGGGCGGAATGGGGTATCCGGTTACTTTGTTGCATATGAACATGTGAGGTTAACAGTACAAAATACAACGGTAGATTTCAAAATTATTGTAACGGAAAAAAGTTAGTTTGTCTCCTCTTTTGTTAAGAAAATAGTGTAAATACTTTCCTTAAAAAAAAAGAACAAAACAAAATTTTAATTAAACAATTTATTAATACACGCCGAAGACCAATAAGGACTATTTTTGGTAATCATTTTTATTGACAACCCATAATTGGCAATAAATCACGCATCCTTCCATGTTCGAGAGAAATATTCATTTATTTACAACTTGAATGTTAAAAAAATTTCATCCATTAGCATTTAAGGAATTTTCAAAGTTGCTGATGTCGCGGCAGCTTTTCCAAGTGAGTTTCCCAAAGGAAAAAAAAACTCAAGTTATAACCAATCATGTCAAAATTTGTGGCTGAATCCTTTTTGCCAGTTCGAAATAAATTTTATTCTTAAGCACCCTAAAGTTATGCTTCAGAATTTAATGCCACTACTCTCTATCCATGTGATGTGTTGCCAATATAGTTTTGGGCCATTAAAGTACATAAGGTTTTACGTCACACCATCATTTTCAGATTTTGTTCGATCTTTGTTTATTTTTCCTTAAAAAAAAAAAAACATTTGAATGTTTTCATTTAATTTTCCCGAATTTTTTTTTTGTAATTTCAATTGCAACGCAAATAATCGCATTTAATATTCAAGTGGTAAATTTTGTGTTGAAATGTAAATTTAAAACGGTTGCTAACACATACAACCACAAATTTATAATTGCACACAAACAAGAATTCTGTGGTTTTTTTTGTATTAACAACGTAAGTCGAATTACATTAATTTTGTAGTATTAAGTATGAAAAGCTGCATTTTAAACACTCTCTTAATGACAGTAGAAACTTTCGAAATATCACAAAAACAAAATGTTTTGGATTATTATTTATTTACAAATCATTTTAACTTTTAGTTTGATTCCAATACTTTTTAGCAATAAAGACTAATTAAATTTAGCATGTAAAAGAGAGAGATTTGTTTTCCTATTTCATCTTTGCTGGAATGTATCTATTCGAGTTTTCATCAAAAATCTTGTTAGCGAATGTAAGGCTTTTCCAATAAGAGTGATATGATTTCTTAAAAAAAACACATTATTGTTAAGGAAATTCAAAAGTTTTTTGTTTAATGTGAAGTACATACGATACAATAAAGTTCTAAATAAAACGTCATTCAAATGGCCTCCACGACTTCTTCTGCAGGAACGAAATCGATGAACCCAATTTTCGTGCAATTTTTCCACTAAATCAAGTCGTATGTCATGAATGACTTGTAAAGCTTGAAGAGAGTCTTCAAATAACCCCACAAGAAACAGTCTAATGGTGTTAAATCACAACTTCTTAGAGACCATTCAATATCACAATTTCTTGAAATAATCGAATCTCCAAACAATTCTCGCTATAATTTAATTGTTTTTAAGTTGTTCCAAGGCAAAATCAGCAAATTCACGACGTTTACGGTGGTCCAATGGCTTCAGTTCTTGAGTAAGAACAAAGCCAAAGCCAAATCCTATTTCAAAATCTACCACGTCTTGGAATCGACAAATTGCGCTCTTCAGCAACACTTGTCTGAACGGCAGCAATATTTGCATTACTTCGAGCGGTTCTTTGTCTTATTGGCACTTGAACATGATGTAAAGAAAATGTAAGCTCAAAATTTTCAACAATTCGACAAATAGCAAGCACACTTTGACAATTAATTACGACCATAAAATGGCAAAAGCGCACGAAAAGTTGCAATTGGAGAACGATTATTTTGATAATAAAACTGAATAATTTATTAACGTTGTTATTGCGTTTATCTCTCCATGATGAAATTGTAAACACTACTGAATACAATGAAAAACAAATGACAGATCATGACATATTACAAATGGCCGAAACGTCTTTTCAAAATCATATCATCCCTATTGGAAAACCTTTACTTCTATTTAAGCTAATTTTTAAACTATGAAGATGATTACAAAAGTATTTTAAGACATACGTTGTTATTACAGAAAACCACAGAATTGCATGCACACATACACACACACACACTAGCACATGTAAAGATTCACATGCGTACATTTTAAATAATTAGCAGGTAATTTGTTACAATTAATTATTTCAAGATGTTTGCTTCAATGATATATTCAATGCAAGTATGAAGCAAATATGCGTTTAAGGAATAATTGGTAATTAAGAATTTATTCTACATACACACAAACAATAAATAAAATTTAATTTCTCAAAAACTAATTAGTCGTATTGAAAATCATTGTTCAAAAAAATTTAATATCGTATTGGTTTATTTTAAAGCAATATTTTGTTTGCAAAAAACTAATTAACTAAATTTTCAGTTTTTAGGTAACATTTGTTTATAATGTTTGTTTGTTTAAGTCAGACATCATAACCTTCGCTTTCGTAGTATCTACCGAGGTATATATTTTGATCATCAATTGTTCATAACTTATACAGTTTTCATCAACTTTCAAATTGCTTTCAGTTTAGTTATCAAAATTTGGCGAATTTTTAGAAAATGTTAATTATATTTATGTTAATTTATATTGGTTTTGTTAGATAGATAGATAGATATATAAGTGGATAGATCTGGTCCAAGGACCGCCACTGCGACACCTATTGGATCTTTTGTGCCATGGATCTATAAATTAAACCAAGCGCTGAATGACTCTCCTTATGAAAGTCAGCACAGAGCTTGGAGAAGCCCACCTAATATCATTCGAACACACAAATTCGAAAAGAAAAACACGCCTTCTATTATTACATTCTACTATACATTCACAGAGAATGTGTGCCGTTGTTTCATCCTCTTCCATGCATAAACGGCACAAGGGTGAGCGAACTAGGTTACTTTTCCAAAGATGGTAGTTCAGTTCATAATGACCGGCCAGGAAACCAGTAACTAGCCGTAAGTCGTTCCTGCTGAAGTTCAGGATGCCACTGTATGAAAATGGGCGTAACAATGATTTTGCCTGCCTTAGACCGTGAGAAGCCACCCAAATTTTCTTGGCGGTCGACATGTCATTCTCTCTGACTAGAGTAGTTACAGTCGACCAATTTACACCACAAAAGGGCTCTGGGCCTATAAGAGGAGCGGCAGAGGCCCTCTTGGCCAATTCATCCGCTACCTCGTTAATTGGTTCTGTTACTTAACCAGATAATTTTTTTCGTAAGCCGTATTTTTCCGAACTTGAGTCCATATAGTATATATAGTGATAATTTTACACAAACAAAATGCATGTTAATTTTTTATTGTATTGTTGTTGTAGTCTTAAGCAGACCTTATTAGTTAGGCCATGGTGTTGTACATCGTTCAATATTTCTAACTTATCGATAATTTTGAAACTGCACAAAATTTCTTTTAATATGTATTAGATATTTCGATAAAAAAATTTGCACACATATAGAAAGAGTAACACAATTTGAATGAATAAAGCCATTATCTACCCCGGTAGATACCAAGAGTTCACGTAAAAAAATGTCTTCATGAAAGCGAAGGATAAATATGATTGTCCGCTTATCACAAAATATTTACATGCATTTTTAATTTGTGTTTGTCAAACGCATCTTATATTATGATCGCTTTTATTTATTCTTTTTTCATTTTTTTTCTTTCTTTAAAAATAGTTTAGGTTAAAAATGCTAGTACACGAGTTAACGATTTAATATTTTAAAAATAAAGTAGTGTTTTTTAAACATTCAATGTGTAGCATTTAATTATTCTATTTACAATCATTAAGCTTCTTTGATGATGGCATAACTTAAAACTTATATATAAGAACTAATTTTATGGAAAAATATAAATTAATAATGCATTTTTTCTTTTTTTAATTTCAGGTAAGTGAATTTCCACATAATGAAATATCGTAAGTAAGAGCTTTTGGATTTTAAAATTCCCTCTATGTAACAAAACATTGGTATCTCTATTATATGTTTGCTAACTGCACTTGCTTTCTGAAATAATTTAGAGAAATGCAATATGGTAATAGATAAACATAGCTGGCGTTTTACTGCAACATATGATAATATCATATTGTTTTTGCAGGTCACAACAGTCTTTAGTCGTCGACCAATTGTTTGATTTTCAATTTTTGTTTTAAATTTTAGTAATGATATAAATGTGAAAGTTTGTATGTTTGGATGTTTGTTAAACTATAACGCAAAAACCGCTCAATGGATTAAAATGATTTGGTATGTGACCCAGATTAATATATAAAATACATTTTAAGTGGTTAAAAGAGGAAAAATCGGTACTTTTCGTATTTTTTTTTTTTTTTTTGTACTAATATTTAAAAAATTTTTTATATAAACTTAAATACCTTATAGGGGCTGAAATGATAAAAAAATTAGTACTTTTTTGCTTATTATTTTTATTAATAATAAGGGTAATCACGATGGGTAGTGCAAAGTGTGCAAACGATGCAAATGTGTGCAAATATACACACATTTGCACAACATAACAACAAAATGTATGTATTTGCAATTTGCTTAATTTTGCTTCGTTTGCACTAAAAAAACCATGAGCAAAGATAGTAGTGCATATTTTATCAATTGCAAACGAAAATAAACAATAACTTGTGACATACAGACTATCATATTTTTATGTTTAGAAAAAGAAAATTTAATTTTGTAACTAATTTTAATTTAATTTAAAAAGTTTTAGTCTTCTTTTTTTAATTTATTAGTAAATAACAAATTTATGCATTTGTAACTTGACATCTGAAGTCAGTGTTGCCAGAATTTTTGATGGGCTGCCACATTTTTTTGAACAAAATTACATGCTCTTCACTAAAATGCAATAAATTTAAAAGTACGCTCACGAAGTACACTAATATGTACAGCAAATTTGCAAAATGCATATTTGCACAATCACCATCGTGATTACCCTTAATATTTTTACTTTTGAAAATTAATATTATCAGGCTCAAGTTCAGTTTTATTGAATTAATGAAAATTCAAAATTACTAAGAGTTTTTATGTTGAAAAAAAACATTAGTGTATCAAATCAGTTAAGCAGAACGTATCAGTACTCCGATTTCAAGGCCGCTACACCCACCTCTAATCAGCGTTCATTTGTCCATTTTTACAATTTTCGTAAAGTGGATACTAATTGGGAAAGAATATCAACTATTTAACCAAGTTTACAACAGAAATATAATACGAGAATTAAATTAATTAATTTTTATTCTTTTTTACATGTTGAAACAATTTTGGTTAGTACGGAATTCCCCATCACTGGTTGGAAATTACTAATAATCAACACAAACTCATAGTCCGTCATCTTCAAACTATTCTACTTTGTAATTTAAATCTTTGTTATTTTCACTCTATATTAGGGTTTTCACATATTACTGTGACCCTTATTATAAGCGTATATAGCTCGTGCCCAAGCTGAATTATCATTTTTTTTTTATATTATTACGAATAAACGTAATTATTATTTGAACTTATTTTAATGTACATATGAAAATTAATATTATCAGAGTCAAGTTCAGTTTTAGTTTCAGTTGTTTTCAACATAAAAACTCTTAGTAATTTTGAATTTTCATTAATTCAATAAAACTGAACTTGAGCGTGATAATATTAATTTTCATATGTACATCAATATAACTTCAAATAATAATTACGTTTATTCGTAATAATATAAAAATATTTTTACTTGTTTAATTTTTTCACTTATTATTTTCAAATATTCTCTTATTTCGATTTAGATGAAAATTAATAGAGGGATACCATGTGAACCAGATAAAAACATAGGGTACTATTTAAGGTGCAACTAACGGGAGAAATTGGTATTTTTGGTACTTTTTATTTGTGTTCTAATATTGTATACAATTTTCATATATTAACATACTTTTTGGAGTCGGAAAAAAAAACTATCTGATAGTTTTTTTAATTTGGTACTTTTTTCATTGTAGAAATTGTTTAATGAACTTATATCAAAATTGGTACACGGATAACATGTGAAGCAAGTTCAAGCGTAAAATACTGTTTAAGGGCAAAAAATGGGCCCAAATAGTTCTTTTGGTACTTTTTATTTGTTTACTATGTAATATTTTATAATTTTTTATAAATTAGTTTACTTTCTGGAGTCTGAAAAGAAAAAAAATGGTACTTTTTCTTATTTATTTTACTTTTTTTCTTTTGATGATTTTGTTTTACTTTTTGTGCTTTTTTTTTGGATAAATTCTCTGAATGAATTCAGATCAATTTTGATAGACGGATATCATGTGACCCAGTTTAAAACATATCATACTTTTTAAGTGGCAAAGAACAAGTTAAATTGGTACTTTTGGTACTTATTTTGTGTACTAATATTTTATTAATTTCTTATAAATTAAAATACTTTCTGTAGTCTGGAAAAAAAAAACTGGTAGTTTTTTCCTGTTGGCGCGTTTATTTACTTATGGTACTTTTTTACTTTTGGTGGTTTTTTACTATGGGTATATTTTTTCTGGTTTTAGGTGAAATTTTGTAGCGGGATAGTATTTGACCCAGATTAAAACATAGGGTAATTTTTAAGGGGCAACTATAGGAAAAATTATTAGATGAAAGAACAGCCAGGGGCCAAATTACGGCACTCGATATCGATCGATATTTTAATACAATTTAAATGTAAATTTCGATCGATATCGAACTACAAACCAAATGATTTGAATACCATTTTAATAGCATATTTCTTTTGTAATTTAGCGATAATATATTTGGACTTGTGCTAAATATATTTATGAATATATTTTATATATAATGCAAATAAATTGCACTTTTACCGGTTTAATTCAGATATCTCTGATTATGATTAAAATATGTTTTAGTTTGAAGTTTTAGTTTGTTTTGGCTTCTCTCTGCTTAGACCAACATATCATTTCAAAGCTCTAGTATTATGCAGTAATTTTCTAAAAATAATTTCAGTATTACTGAACAATTAGAATTGTGGTATAAGGGAATAAGCAATTTTATGTAAAAAACTTTTAGAAAAATTTTTGAAGTACAATTTAACTCAATAACTGTTGACTCTATGGGTACTTTTTTAAAAAACGAATTATAAACAAATTCAATTCCTGGCGATGCAGCGATATAAAAATATTAAAAAAAATATTTGTCTTAAGCTTTCAAAAATATTAAGCTCTACTTGAACGCGAAAAATTATTCACAAATAAAATATATATTTAGGGATTCATTTTGTACTGATTTAAAATTACTACATATTTTAGTCACATAGGCTGGATGTAATGGCGATATATTGTAGAAAAAAAATGCATCACGAAAAACTTCACAAGCTTCATGATTTCTTCTGAACTTCGAAAAGCTCTTACACAAAAAGCTGTACAAAGCACTTTAACAGTATTTTTTATCTACTGAAAATTTTTATATGATATTCACAAGTCCGTCGATTTCGAAAATCTAATAAAGTATTCACATGAAAAAAAAACAACAAATCATTTAAATGTAAATGAAGCAATAAAAATACAAAAATATTAGTAATGGTTTATGGCATTTGCATTTAATTATTTATTTTATATACATACGAGTTTTAGACATAAAAAAACGCAATAAATTTGAATAAATCTCATACTTTTTAATAAATTAATTACTCGATATTTGTTTTGTAAAGTTTGGCAGTTGAAAATAATATGAAATAATGAAACAAATATATGATAAATAAGCATTCAACCCGCTACTTCGCTAGCGTACCAAAAAGCCCTTTTACAGATTCTCATTTACTCAGAACCATGCATGTGAAATGTTGTTCGCAAGGGAAACACAAGATTTTAATTTGAGTGTTAAATACTATTTACAATCAAAGTTTCTTTATTAATTCTTATCTACATTACAACATTTTTTTAAAGAGTTGAATACCCAAATTTGCATTTTCATCACAATTTCTATTTGGGTCACTACTCGGTTTCATATTTTATTTGTTATTTTAATTTTGTTATTTATTGTGATTCAATAGAAGACAAGAAGAATCAAAGTATTTTGTAACCAAAGAACAACATATTTATTAAAAATACATTGGTTTGTGTGTGTATTGGTTTCTCAAGTGTCCGATATTCATATTCAAATAATTCAAAGTTCATTGAATTGTTAAACAAATTTAACTGCGTTGAATTTTGATCATTTATTTGTTTTTGAGTCATGCAAACTTAATTACTGACCTATTACAACAAACAGTATTGTTAATCAAAAACGAACGGACAGTGGTTTTTAAGAGCACCAAAATATACTACACTACACATGTTTAGTTTTATGTTCTTAGGTCCAATATTAACGAAAATTAAAAAAAAGTACCAGTTAAAGAACGAAAAAGTACCAAAAGGATCCCTCTTACGAATTCTCATTAACTCAGGACCTTTCATGTTTAATTTTATGTTAATAGGTCTAATATTAACGAAAATGAAAAAAGTACCAGTTAAAGAACGAAAAAGTACCAAAAGGATCCCTCTAACGAATTCTCATTCACTCAGGACTTTGTATGTTTAATTTTATGTTTCTAGTATTAGAACTAACGGAAATTCAAAAAGTACCAGTTAAAGAGCAAAAAGTACCCTCATAAGTTATTATCCACTCATTACATTGCATGTTGAAGTTTATGTATCTAGGTCCAATATTAACGATAATTAAAATAAATTGCCAGTTGTAGAACCAAAAATCTAAAGTAAGAAATTAAATTTTCCGTATTTCCCCTTTTTGGTACTTTTTCTCCCCATTGAAGCACGAAAAATTTAATTATTGTAGTGGGAGCCCATAATTTAATACGTTTATGTCAATAAATAAAAAAAAATGTTTTATGAAAAAAGTACCAAAAATAGTTACGCTTTTTACCCCTTAAACGTCCGAATTTCGAAAAAGTATCAAATATGTATTTGGATTTTTTAAATAAGTTTCAAATGTTTTATCCGTTTACTCCGTTAAAGGTCTGAATTTCCAAAAAGTACAAGACACCTGTCCGCTTATTTTTCTAAAGAACAACGATAAGCATTAAATTTTTTTTGTATCTCTTTTAGTTTTAGAAATATAAGGTTACCGTTTTTGACCTTTTTTACCTCCTAAACATTCGAATTTCTAAAAATCCCGTCTTAGTGGGTCGATTTGGGGAGAGACCAAGCCCTGGTCGAAATTTCAAGTTTTTGCCTTCAGGCGATTAGGCTGTGCGATGATGAATCAGCCAATCAGTAACGTTACAATTTTATATATATAGATATTAGAAACAGATACTTTAAATTTCAGGTGTTTTTTTTTTCTTCTTTATTTTTACAGCAAACAGCCATGTGCAAAAAATGTACAGATTTTAAATAGAAAATAAAAAAAAAAACTTAAACTTGTAGTAACCGGAATACCAAAATGAGTTTAAAACAAAAATGCTTGGTTGGTCGTTCACTCTACTCCAGCTTCCGCTTGGTGTAAATTTATTTTCGCTTTAGTTTGTATGTACTAAATATTACTCATGTCCATTTCCGTTTTAAAATTTTACTGGGAATAGAAAATTTTGGTTTTCATTTATTAAATCTTTTGCTGTTTTTTTTATAAATCATGGAATATTCTTTTGCTGAGTTTTTATTAAATAAAAATGATATGAAATTTTTGTTATCTAATGTTTTTCTAGAAAGTATTTTTTTTTAGTTTTGCTTTATTTATTTTATTTACTGTAGAATTAGGGGCTTCGTTATTATTTTGGAAATTTTTTTTATTCTAATTTCATTTAGAATTGTTTCCTGTATTTCTAACAAATCACGTTTTAGTCGGTTTCTCTCAACATTTCCTGTCAAGATGCAGTGCTTTAAAATATGATTGACAAATAGTGGCAGTATGTGCAAATGTTGGTTTATCTGTATTTTCATAGATATACACTACAAGGTTTTATAATATGGTAAGCAATCAGGTATTCGGGTTGTCGTATATGCTGCTTGGGGTGGTTTTTGAGTTTAATTTGCGGTTTCTGTAATACAAACAATTGGTTTGAGTAGAAAATTTTTTTGAAAACCACTCAGTTTTTTTGAGTGATTTCCGTAAAAAATTTCTACTCAAGTCATTTGTCGGTATTGTGAAAACAACACCTAAATTTTTTAAAATGTTCCTTATCATTAAGTAAAACAGATTTAGTTTATTGATGACTTCTTTTTGCTTAAACGCTCGCTGCCTGCTATTTTTTGTGTGGTGCTTCATTTTATTTATCTTCAAATAATTTATTTGTGGGGGAAAATAATGCAAAATAAAATTGGATTTTTTTTTTTTGCAATCGCCGAATGGTGGCATATACACCACAAGAAAATATTTATGTATTTATCAAGCCTTAAAATTGTTGATATGGAGCAAAATGCATTCGCAATGATTTGAAACTGGATTTTGGATTCAGAAAGAAGACATTTTTAACAACGTTTTTTTTTTTTGTGTTCAAAAATGGTCGATGCACCAAAAGAATAATGAGCATTCACAAAGTGGGGGATTATGAAAAAATAAAGGATAAAAATTTGCATTTTCTGCAGACTGCCCATTTAAAAATTACAGATTTTATTTAATTTTTTTAAATCCCACACTATTAGACGGTTTAAGAAGTCGTCGTAAAGTTTACGTAAAATTAAAAAGTTTAAACAAAATTATAACTCAAACAACTGTTAACTCTATTATTGATGTGCCATTTGTTTTGCTTGAACTCGTTTTTATTGTTGTTTATTTTCTTGCAGTATAAAATCTGATTTATATTTAAATTTTTATTGGTTTGCTTCTTATTTAAGTTTTTTTATACCCTTCAGTAAAAATGGTAAGGACATTTATAGGTTGGTCATTCCGTGTGTAATTTTCACAATATTTATAGGAGAGCCTAAAAGTATACATATTTATTCTGGATCCTTATAGATAGGGAAGGTAAATGAGCCATGTCCGTCTGTCAGTCTCTCCGTTTGTTTGTCTGTCTGTACGTGAAATCCATTTTCCGAAGCAACCAGAAGAGTTGGAGACTTGTGTCTCGGACTGATGTGTAATGATTTGTCTTAAGAAGATTCGTATTCAAAATCAGGGATGGCAGGGGCCAGAAATGGAAAATATAGTTTTGAATAAGAATTAGTGAAAAAAGAAACTTTAGTTTATTTTATGCAAACAGATAACGTAATTTTTCTAAATTAAAAATAGCAGTTATTTTATACTTTTTTGAACCCTATTGACAGAAAATTTAATTAATGTAAATTATAAATGGTGAAGCGTATATAAGATTCGGCACAGCCGAATATAGCACTTTTACTTGTTTAGTTTTTATATATTTTTCTGTTGACATATTCTGCATATTTAAAAATTATTTGTAATAAAAAATTTTGGTTCTTACGATATATCTCTTTTTGCATTGTTGCTCTTTTGCTGTTTTTTTTTTTTAATAGTTTTATAAATATTTATTTGCATTCTGGCTGTGAATTTTTATTTCGATATTATTTAATGTCTTTCAAATGTTTGACAAATTGATTGGCTGTAATTTGTTTACTGTTTTGAATGCCTTCTTAAGCATTAAACACATTCGCCACAGCAGACTACCGACTACCACCTGTCAAATATATAATACATGTGTGCATATGAGAATAATTATATTAAGGACAGCAAGGCAACACGGCAACAGGTTTTTGTCCATGCTACTTTTGTCGTGTAGTCGAATTAAACTAATTTCTATTTCTGATGGCCACAAAACCAAAACAGTGTTGACAATATGCAAAATTTGTAAAACAAATTAGTGATTAGAAATATTTTTTATTGTAAGATAAAAAAAAAAATTACAAAATTTAAATGTTATAATATATGTATGTATATGCATCAAGAATTTTTATTAGCTTTATTGTTATATGGAATATTGACTTGAGTCAAAAATACCAACATTGTTAAAGATTCAAAAAAACTTACAGGGTAATAGCCATTTTTTACCTAAAAATTTTTGTGTAATTTTTTCGGCGCTCTCTCTTGATTCCGCAGTTACGGGTTTCAAAAATTTAATATATTATTGATCATAAGTCCTACAATATAGAACGAATATAAACGACATAGGTATCATTTCAAAATGCTCTAAATAACTCATTTAATTCTTAAAATCATCATTAAAGAAGCATAGCTTACGTATTTCATCGGTGACAGCTTTCAAATATACACCAAATAAAAGCATTGTAAGTTCTCTGTAAAAGTGAAAAGTCATATAAAAAAATTTTAAAATTTAATTTCACTCGCAATGGGTTTAGATTGATATCCACATCGCTTATATCCGTTCCATATTCTAGGAGTTATGGTCAATAAAAAATAACTTTTGAACCCGTAACTCCGGAGCCGAAAGAGATCTATGAGATGAATTTTTTCTGTTTATGTCAAAGCGAATCCATACAAAGTGATGTGAGTGGCGAATTCAATTCGCCGTTTTCAATTCGCTCCAGCAAACTTTAAAAAAGTAAAAGCGCTAAATATCACCACTGTAATATACATAAATGAATCGTTGCAACAATTCAGGATCAGCTGTTTACTGTGTATCTGTCGTATCCAAAATAATTAAGTAGCTGCTAAACGGATACAACGGTAGCTAGCAGCATTTGTATTCTTGTGTTCGTGTAGTCTGCTGTGGCGAATGTGTTCATACCTTTATACTTTTTCTACTTTAGCGGTTGTTTCGCAAGAGATATAGAGAGAGGGAGAGAGAGAGAGAGTTTGGGGTCAATGTTTTTTCCTTTATAATTAATTATTAAAAGGTTTTCCAATAAGAGTGATATGATTTCTTAAAAAAACACACTTATTTTTAAAGAAACTCAAAAGTTTTTTATTTAATCTGAAGTACAATCGATACAATTAAGTTCTAAATAAAACGTCATTCAAATGACCTCCACGACATCTTCTGCAGGAAAGAATTCGATGAACCCAATTTTCTAGCACTTTTTCCACTAAATAAAGTCGTATGTCATGAATGGCACGTTCAATATTGACTTGTAAAGCTAGAAGAGAGTCTGGTTTATTTCGAAAGACCGATGAATTCAAATAACCCGACAATAAATAGTCTAACACCATTTTTTTGGAGGCCATTCAATATCACAATTTCTTGAAATAATCGAATCTCCAAACTATTCTCACAATACATAATTCAATTGTTTTCAAGTTGTTCCAAGGCAAAATTAGAAAATTCACGACGTTTACGGTGGTCCAATGGCTTCAGTTCTTGAGTGAGAACAATTTTATACGGATGCAAACCCAAATCCTTTCTTAAAATCCGCCAGGTTGTTGTTTGAGACAATCCCAATTGTTGAGAACGTCTTGGAATCGACAAATTGCGGTCTTCATCAACACTTGCCTGAACGGCAGCAATTTTTTTATTACTTCGAGGGGTTCTTTGTCTTATGGGCACTTGAGCATGATGTAAAGAAATTATAAGTTCAAAATTTTCAACAATTCGACGAATAGCGAGCACACTTTGACAATTAATTACGACCATAAAATGGCAAAAGCGCACGAAAAGTTGCAATTGGAGAACGATTATTTTGATAATAATACTGAATAATTTATTAACGTTGTTCTTGCGTGTATCTCTCCATGATGAAATTGTAAACACTTCTGAATACAATGAAAAACAAATGACAGATCATGACATATTACAATTGGCCGAAACGTCATTTTAAAATCATATCATCCCTATTGGAAAACCTTATATATGATACAAACATTTATTTATTTATTGGATTGATTGAGTTTTATTTTGTATATAATTAATGTACTTGACGGACAAATGATTTGAGTAAAAAAAGTTTGTATGAAAACCACATTTTTTTTTGTTAGAGATAATTAATTTAATATCAATATTTATTATTAAGATTTAACGATTTACAATTAAATACAAATAAAATCTACAAAAAAAAAATATTACTAAATATTTTCAAATAGGATCAAGCTTGAGTCCTTTCACACTTTGATTGAGATTTTGTCAAATATTAATTTTTATTAAAGAAGACAGCAAAAGTATTGAATATTTTTACGTCGGTAATTTAGTTCACGTTTTACAAATATCACGCACAAGTGTGATCCATTTACTGCTTATAATGGACGTGAGGCAAACGTTTAAACACGAAAAAAATTGTCGTTAATGGTGTAATTTTTAAATTCTTTTTTCCTTTATTATGTTGAACTAGCCTATCCCGGTGTGCTTTGCTACCCCCTCGTTATAAAATAAAATTAAGAGTATTTATATATCCTATTGTGAATATTTAATGACGATCGGTCCAGTAGTTAAGACTATATTACAATTTTTAATTTTCCTAAAAAAGGGGCATGGTCCCACCCACTTTTCTCCTGGTACGTATTCCAAATTATGTCAATACTATATGTGCCAAATATCATCGGTGTAGGTCAAAAAATGCCCAAAATATGGCGATTTCAATTTTTGGGTTATATGGGAGCTGCCACGCCCACTTGTCCGAAAACGCCCATTTTTGTCCTGATTACTCACATTAATAACATATGAACTATTGCAATGTTTCAAAACTCTTGCTATCACAATAGTCAAGATATATGATGTTATTAAATTTATGTGGGAGGGGCTACGCCCACTTGAAATATTAAAAGCCTAAAACCAACCTCTATAAAACCATCCTCTATAGCGAACATGGGTACAAACATTTTTTGTATTTTATATATATAGATTGGAAAAGTATTTTTTTTTTAACAATTTCGTTACTACATATTATAATTTTTTTCTTAAAAAAATGTGTTCACCATTTATATAAATTTTTAATAAAAAAAAAAAAATCGCAAATTTATTATTATTAACCCTAGAACCGAAGTCATATTTTTTTACTACATTGGTAAAACGATAAAATTTAAATAACTGACAAATCTGCCGTCGGACTTCTCTACTGTTACTTGTTTGTAATTCAATTCTTATAAAAAATTAATTTTCTTTTCAAAGTAATTTTCCATTAAATATTAATCTATTGGAATTGCTCATACAAATGGAAAAAATTTCTTAATTGTACAATTAAAGCGTATCTCTGAACGTGGTATTAAACCATAGGGTGACAACAAATCATAATTGTAGTGGCAATTAGGTAACTTTAAATTATACCATTAATCCAAGAACAATACAACATCTTAAGCCGTCGAAAGAGGATGTTGGGTGTTGAAACAAATAATTATTACAATTTAAATGATCGAAAATTTACTAAAGGACAAAATTATATAAAATCAGAAAAAAAGTATACTCCTAAAAGATTTTTTTACATAGAAATTAAATTAAATGTTAAAATCACCTTTTTTAAATTCAATATTCAGCACAAATTTAAATATATTATTTGCAATGCTTTACATAACGAATTTTTGGTATTTTGAAAACTGTATGTCTGTGAATTAAATTTTTATTTGCACAGTTAGCTTCCCTTGTAATGGATATACATTATCCAGTTACACAGTTCACTATTCAACCTCCTCCAACGTCAATATTCCACAAAATAAATTGTCAACATGTTGTAGGACAATATTTAAATATTGCAATTTCCAACATATTCAAGTACATGCATACATACACATACACACAAACATATACACACACACGCACTCTTAGATTTATACATGCACGCCTATTAAAATGCATACATTTTCTGCATACATAATGATAAAAAGAGAGTATTCGTGTGCTCGCTCGTACAACACATACATCAATGTTTATGTAAATTGTAAATGTAAAGGGTAGAATTTCCAAAGAATTTATTTAAAGTATGCCGAATTCTAAACAGAATAATGGTCACTAACGACATACGTATTATGATGTTGAGAATAATAGTGTCTTATTATGGCAACCTGTAAGGATCTTTAATCTTCACCTCAGAAGAATCAATGACATTTTTGCAAAAGACATTGTTAAAAAAAACCTAAAGGCTTCGATATTTGGGATAAACAAAGATTTTCTATAGAGACAGTACTAGAGATCTTAAAGCTTATTTTATTTTTCAATTTGTTAATGGACTTGATTACAAATTTTCTCTGCTTTGTCGCTAAAACACTGATGGGCAAAAAGAGAATCTAGGTAGTAGTAGTGCTGATGAATTTTTTTCTGTTTGTTTTGTAAAAATGTTTAGATGAATGATGAAATTTTTAAATTAATAAATTGCAGCTAACAAGTATTTAATCAGAAACAATATAAATGTCAAAACTTAAAAAAAATCCAACGTTTAATGGTTGGTATGTTCGGAGAAACTAAAAAAAATCATTAAACAAAAGTAAAAATTACTTTCCTACAATCATTCTTATGATTGCTTAATTTATATTAAAAATCTGCTTATAGATTATAAGCTTGAATAAAACAAAGTAATTTTGCGTTGTTGCATATATACGCTGTGTATCTGATAAAAAAAATTTAAAGAGAAATATTTAAGAAGACAATGACACATAATCCTGCCTGTGCAATAGCTATAATTCAACGGCATGCAATTGTTGTTTAAATTTTTACATTTTGGTGAGTAGTTTTATTTTAATTCGGTTGTACACATCAGAAGTCGAATAATGTGCGGCACCCTGGTGCCCAAATGACCACCGCTATTCTAAAAATATGACACAAAATGGCAAATAAATCTTTGAATTAACTTTTTGTTAATTTCCTGCATAGTTAATCGATACTTCAATAGGAAAGTTTAATTTACAACAAGTATCGAATATTTTTCGGTCTGTTCTGGGCCCAAATCGTTACATCCGTGAACGTACGACTCGTTACGTAATTTCCCATCCAATTACACAGTTATTACGTGACGATTCCTACTTTCACGGATGTAACGATTTGGGCTCCGGTCTGTTCTTTTTATACTGAATTTTCAGCGAAATCGTAATGGAATCGTGTTGATTCTACTCACTAGCAAAATATCCTGGAAATATTATAACAACGTTAAACAAAACACCCTTTTGTCATAAATAACAAAGTCACTACACGAACTTTGCTGCAACCGAACAAAAGAAAAAAAAAAAATAGAAATCATTTTCAACGTAAATATTCAAAGCAAAAGGCAAAAAAAAAAGGGGGGAAAATGCTGGAAAAAGACTCAATTACAAAAAAGGGCACGTTGAAAATGTTTAAATTGTTTCAAGTGGAGACTTGTTCAAAGAAAAGAAAAAATCCACATAAATAAATTTTTCAATGCACATATTGCAACTACAGACATACATACGATTACATATGTATGTACATTGTAGTTGCACTTGCTTTCAGCTGATTACAACAAAATGTTGCGTATATAAAATGTTCACATCCGAGTATTTGTAAAATCTAACGAACTGCATTATAACTGATCCATTTCCACTTGTTGTTGTTGTTCTTGTTGCCGTATTTAATGTTGTTGTTCTTTTGTTGGAAACTCTGATTCAGCTTATAACGATTTCATACTATATTAACAAATAAAGTTTGTATATGCCTAAATTTTGTGTTGTATGCAGCAGGGAATGTGTTGTTTTGGCAATTTATTTCCTGCTGTAAACAACAAACCATGTAAATTGTAAATGAGCAAATTTCTAATCTGTGTCTGGGATTTTTATAAAGTTTTTGTACACAGGTTGCTTAAAATACATATATGTATTTAAATAATTTACTTAACCCGTTTGTACACAATGAGTTTGTTTTTTCGTTCTTACAGAAATCAACTGACTAATTAATTGTCAATTTCATTAGCATTGAATTATAACTAATGATAATTAAATTCTTTGCACTTTGATCAATTATAATAACTAGATAAACAAAAAAAGGTTCGAAACAATCGACCGTAGGGTATTTTTAAGTGACGGCCATTTTTGATTTATGTTTAGTTTGTTTTGGCATTTCAACATGAATAGACTGACGCCTAAACAAGGCTTCCAAATTTATTTTGAAAATCGTGGTTCTGTTTGAAATACGTATCGCGCACTATGTCCATTTTACGGTCAACATAATCGTCCATTAGAGCAATTAATTCGACTAACTATGGAAAGTTTTCGTTCCTCAATCATCAAGTGTATGTTGAGACACGGTTACATCTAGAAAAAAATGACTGTTTGGTGTTCTTTCTGGGCTTGTGGAATCATCAATCTGTACTTCTTTAAAAACGATGCTGGTCAGAACGTTACAGTCAATGGTGACCGTTATAGAGCCATGATTACTGACTTTTTCGTTTATTAATTAATAGAACAACCATGATGTCAAGGAGCTGTGGTTTCAACAAAGCGGCGCAACATGTCACACAGCTCGTGTCATAATTTATTTATTGAACAAAACGTTGGGTAATCGCATAGTTTCACGTTTCGGACCCGTGAATTAACCTCCAAGATCGTGCGATTTAACGCGGCTAAATTACTTTCTGTGGGACTATGTGATGTATGTAGTCTATAGCCGATAGCCCAAAACTATTGACCACTTAGAGGACAACAGTCGCCGCATTATTGGCTATAAACGGCCACATTTGTTGGGAAAAGTCATCGAAAACTAGACCTCCAGATTAGACTACGTCCGAGCCAGCCGTGGCGGTCATATGCCAGAAGTCATATATAAAATATAATATCAAAATATTATCTTTCGAATAGAGTAAATTTCTTGTCAATTAAAAAATCATCTTTGTTTTATTCCACTTCAAAGTTCTTTACCTCTTTGAAAAACACCCTATACATATAAACCATATTCGTATAAGAAAATGGTGCATCGGCTCATCGCTTCATCCAAATTTTCGCACACTCGCACATTTTCAATTTACATGCATTCTGATATTCCAATATCTGAGCATGAATTAGTAGCAATTTTATACGCTTCTAGCTCAAAAAATACTAAAGCCAAAATAGTTTAAGACATCTCGTTCACTTCTGTAAATAAATATTTTTATTTTGATATAAGTTTTGTTAAAATCGATTGAATGTTGTGTCCTTAAAGTCCATCACAAAAATTGCCCTTGTCTATTTATTATACAGAAGAAAGAGATTTTAATGTTCTTCTTTTATCTCGTCAAAAACTTTATTAGCCTACTGTGTTTATCCATTGAGATTGCAGATTAAAATCCTAGAAGTACAGAATGTTTTAAAAAAGTGATGCCATAATTTAGTCTGTTTAAGCTGCTACAATATGAACTAATGAACTGTTTGAAATCTTAAATTTATTTCTGTTTATTTTTTTTTTCTCGTTCTTCGACTTTTGGAGAGCAGGTATAAAGAGTTTACACTAAACTAGAACTTTTCCATGTATTTGAGAAAAGAAACGTGAGGCGGAAACGTAGTTAAAAATACTATTATTATAAAATAGTCACAATCGTAGTACATGTCAAGCCGTTCTTATTATCGGGTGACCTTACATCCTTATCAGCTGTGCAAAACTGAAGTGTCAAAATCTACTTGTGTTTAAGAGTTAGGTTAGCTTTGTTTAATTATTTCTATAAGAACATTTTTGCATTTGTTTAGTTTCTTTAAATTATTTGTCATTTACAAAGAAATCCAACGGGAAAATTATGCAAATAAGTTATTTGCCATTTAATTTTTAAAAAGTGTTTAAAGGGAAAAAAATATTAAGAAAAATTTTTCTTAATTTTAATTTATTAAAATTGATAGATGACGACAGTTTGTGTTCCCAGAATGCAAACAGACATGCTAAGAAGCGACAACAATAAAGATGTTGTTGAAAGACAACGCTATTAAAAAGGTTTGCAAATTATTGTCATCGTCATCATGACTTAACCTATATATTTTTTTTAACAAGTTTCAGCCAACAACAACAATATGTAATAATTGAATTGAAGATTTTTGTTTATTTTCATTTCTTAACTGTTTTTTGCAATCCGTTGTCAAGTTATGACCGACCAACTTATCGTTTATCTTTTGATTTAATTTTTTGTTCTCTTAACGATTTCGTTTTGTCAGTTTTATTGTTAACAAGTGCTAATCAAGTCATTGAACCCTCCCACCACCGATGAGGAGTTTATTTCTGGTCTGCTTTTAAGCTTTTTTCTTTCTTTTTGTTTCAATGCAAATCATCAGCATCATTTAAAATTTTTGTCATATTTATTTTTTAGTTGTTTTGTTTGTTTCTTTCTGTTACTTCTTGTTTTAGTCTCCTACAATGTCTACAGTTTTCAAGGGTCCTTAACTGACTAAAGATCTTCTTAACACCTGCAGCAGAGTTTTAGTTGTTGTTGAACTTGGTTCATCGCTTGCATAATAACTGTCGTATAGTATTTTCTTTATTTTTTTTTTTTTTGCTTTTACGTTTCCAGCATCAGTGACTTCAAAGTTCAAAGCTAAGGTGGGTAAAAAAAAGAGAAATAAAAAATAAATAAAATATTTATATGCAATTGTTTTAGATTTTGTCTCAAAAAGGCTTATGAATATTTAAAAATATTTTATGTGCATCTAAACTGAGAAATGTTTAGGAAATGTTTCAACATTCAAGGTCTGAAAGGAGATATCTTTCAGTTGTTTCATGTTATATTTAATAGATATACAGCAAATAAATTAAAATAAAAATTTAAAAAAAATTGTCGAATTTTAGAAACCTACAGTTGTTTGTTATTGAAACTATTTGCCAATTAATTTCAAAATTGTATACAATTTCGTACGAAACTTTTTTTTTCATCTAAAACCGCTGTTTAATTAATTTCATATAGAGATTTTTAGGAAATGAAGTGTAACTGTGGGTGTGCTAAAGTAATTTGTTATCAAATTTAATGTACGAGGATTGTTTCAAAATGCCAATAAACAAATTATATTTCATGGTAAATTTTATAACATTAGAATTTGTAGTATGACCAACAGCAGATACAATCGATCGTATTCTAGATGTTAATGTTTGTTAAGAAGAGATCATTAAAATGCTGTTAGGAAACAGTCATACAACAACTACAATTAAAAATATGTAATGGTACATTTGCACGAATTCAAACAACAGAACAATATACCTTCGAATGAGCTTAATCTAGTTACTGAGCTTTCTTCTCTCTTATTCTTTTAGGATTCCTTAAAAGTCAACTTCCGTAGATTATTTGTAAAAAAATGATTTAAGAAATGACTTAATCATGAACAGTTCACAAAAATTTGAATACTTAAAAACAGAAAATGGCTATCCTCAATTTAAGTTTATACTTTTTTCTCATATTGGAAATATTTTAAAAACTTATGAACAGTAACATAGATATATAAGTGGAGAGATCTGGTCCAAGGACCGACACTGCAACACCTATTGGTTTTTGTGTCATGGATCTCTAAAATTAAACCAAGCTCTAAATGACTCTCCATATGAAAGTCAGCACAGAGAAGCCCGCCTAATATCATCCGAACATACAAATTCAGAAAGAAAAACACGCCTTCTAACAGTAACATAGTTCTTTCACTGGAGTTGTCTTCTTTCAAGCGTATTTAAGTGAGCAAAAATATTTAAAGACCCCAGTCCATATGACACCGCATATATTTCATATATTTTTCTTCATATAAATCAGAGCTGTAAAATATTGCTATCGACTTGAAAATTTTGTTGCAATAATTCGATTTAAATCAATCAGTATGCCATAACAACGATAGAAAAAAAAAATTCTTCTAGATAATATCAAAGAAGCCTCTTATTCATAAACGATGATTAAAATTTGCATTCGAAATGTTTTATAAATGGAATATATAGTCACGTTCAACAGAGCTACGCAATAAGTAGTGAAAGCATTCACAAATTAATACTGAGAAGGTTTTTTAGTGGCTTCTACCGAAAACAACGTTTGTTCTATTCAGCCGTGTAGTTAAAATCTAAATGGATGTTTAGATATTACATTTTTCGTTCAGCAGACACAGTTTGCTTTACAAATGTTGCTCAACAATCTGCTGAACATTTTGATTACTGAGCGATGAGCGAACATGTTGAGTGAACGCTCACTGTTTTTGGTAGCAAAGAAAAAGTGGATTACATTTAATCAAATTACGATATTTCAGTTCAGTTTGACTTTTGAATCAAATTGCATATTATATTTTTAAATTTTGATTCTTTTAAATTTAGAAATAAATATTATAAAGTAAAATTTTTTGATATTTTTGACAAAAAAGTGAGCAGGTCGTTGAGAAAAATTAATCCAATCAAAAGCTGCTACATCTAAACTGTTTAGTAGCATGTTTTTCTAATGAACGCGCTTAATGTCTTTCTAATATTTCTCTGATTATTAACATTTAAGAACTTTTACCTGTATAGATATAAACAAATATAAATGATAATTAAAATGAATATGACCGTAATGCACTAATTTTGTATGGGAGCACCCGATGTTATTGTATACGAGTAATTTAACTTGATCATTCGTTTATGAATAAGTGAGTGAGAATTTAGCAGCTTTCACTAACATCTGGTTAAAATTCTATGTTCATTGTGTATATTATTTTGTTGGGATTTCAATCCCAATCTTTTACAGCACTGATATACATTTTTTTGTTGATGATGATGCACTGTGCCAGAACTATGGAGAAAGTGATAAGATACATAAGTTAGTTGATGCACATGAAATGGTGTTGAGTAGTTGCATTAACTTTCTTACGGTGCTGCTTACCGACGAAGGAGAGCTTGAAAAAATATCAACCACTGTCGGAACAGCTTTTTAGTGACCAGTGATACGCCTTCATTATTGATGCATATTGGAGAATTTCATGATGTTGAAGACTTTCCCCGACCAGAGATCGAACCCAGGTACGAAGCAATTTTTTTTTTTTTTTTGCTTAGCCAATAGCACACTCGTGGAGTTGATACAATAGAAACTACTTTATATTTTTAAATTTTTTTCCAAAAATTCGCATTAGATTTTTTAATTAATCTATAAATAGAAGTAAATAGTAAAACAATAATTTCCTAACAATCATGAATTGCTTAAATTACTTCATGACCTCGTATATATAAAATTGCTTATAATTTAAATTACAAAATATAAATGAATATCCAATTTATTTTGACCAGTTCGAATGTATTATGAAATTTATTAAAATTATTTAGTTTTAGTTTTATTTACAATACGCACTCATTAAGTCTTAAAACCGCATTTTATATTTCAAATATGATTCAAACATGTATTAACAAAGTAAGTTTCGCAATAACTATTTGAAAAAAAATTTAATTACATACTCGTATATCAGTGGTTTCAACACACGCATAATTGCGAATGGTTGTACAAATTTAATAAATGTAGCTCATGTGTATTTTATAAACCTTAAAAATATCCCAGCAAATCGTACGGATTGAAAGCTCTCTTGTGATTAACTTACCAACAACATAAGCCGTAAGATTTGAAAAGTGTTGTGAGTATTATTGTAAAGGATTAATTGTAATTTGTTTAATAATGCAAACTGGAATACTTATTACAATATTATAGTAAGCTTACATTCGTAATATTTTTATAAGCTTGAGAATAAAACGAAATTTTTCCGATAATAATGTATTTTATTAACAAAATATATATAATTAAAAAATAATTTGTTTTCCTTTAACTTTCATATTTTTTTGCTAGGCTCTTGCCTCTTTTTGGCGAACTAAAACAATGATTCTGTGCTTTTAAAGGCCGTGCTTCACTATCCTACACAATCGTACGATTCATTCACAGGAAAATCTGACCGACTTTAAAAAATCGTTTCAAAATGGTGTTGTAGGTGCCACACTATCATACAAATCTGATGCCAAAACATCTGGTTGACAATATATACTCCTCTGATCGCATGAAAACTATCATTTTATGAAAATTTTCATAAAATTTTACAAATCGCACGACTTGCCAAAAAATCTGTCACACAGTTGTAGGATAGTGCGGCACGGCCTTAACAAATTCGTCGTCTCCCAACTCCAATAATAATTTCAGTATCTGTAAAATCGAAAAAGTTAATGAATATGTGATTATATATTTGAACTAAACTCAGGCGCTGCGAACTGTTTGCATCTTTAAAACATGTCACTCTTCTAAAAAAATAAAAAAAAAAAATTAAAAATTTTACAAACATATTGCAAACAATATTGTAAAATTTGTGATCATGTCAAGCTTAAACAAGCTTATAATAATTATGCTTATAAAAAGTTGTAGAAAATTTATTATGACAAGCTTATTCTAGAATTCCTTTATGCAAATGTTTGTTGTGATGTATATTAAAATTTACTATAATATTTTTAATTTAAAAAATAAAATATTTTTAATTAACTCATTGAGAATTCTGCATATGCATGTGTATTGTCATTGGAAAATTGCAAATACATATTTGATGGGGCTCATGAAATACTCGAAATTTATTTGTAAAATATTTTGTGAAACTATTTGTTTTAAATTCCTTATGCAACCAACACTTCTAATAGATTTTATTTGTGTTTGTATTGAAAACAAATTTAAAAGAAATTCTTTTCATTATCAAAATGGGTGTTGGCGAAAAAAACATGCTGGTCAAATAAACGTTCATTCAAACTGAAATGACCGATTTAGATTAATTCAATGATTTACTACATTTCCATTGGATTTAATGAATTCTCACAATTTACATACATTTTTAACAATTTAAAAATACCCGGATAATAACGTACCTTTCAAAGGAATTATGCACAAATAATGGAACATGTTCAGGCAAACACAATCCAAGTATAATAATTATATTATATGATTACAGTTCAACCATGAACTTATCAAAACGAATATGTCCGAACTATTATATTGTCATCTGATTTGTTATACAACATTAATATTTAACTAAAAAATATTATATGATTGAGACTAATCATATTTCATTATTGTAATAATATATGTACTAAAATAACCATATTTATATTCTCTTTTTAATCATATGTTATGAAAAATATGGTTAAAAATAAAGTAATTTAAATTTGCGACTTTTTTCTCCATTTCTCGATTTTCATATTGTATTATTTTACTTTGCATAATTTCGTTGCAAAGTCATAAGTTTAAAATAGTATGTGTATAGATTATAATTTAGTGTTATAAAATCTTACTATTGTTGCATAATAAATTCAACAAAATTATGTTGTTTGATACAAATATTTTAAAAAGTGAAGATTTCTTGTAAGCATAAGCTTCTTCATTTTTTTTAAAGAAACACAATCAGCGATCAAACAAGGGGTCAGCTTAGCTTGGCTGAAGAAAAAAACCCAATATCTTTGACCGGAATCGCAACGGCCACCCATCCATCATCCACTGTGCTATTTTTTTAAGAAAGTAGAAAAATATATATTTATATTACTTTAGGTACTTCATAAAAGAACCATGTCCATGATCTGTTAATAAGTCACACTGATAATATATTGTAATGAAGAAAATGACTGCGCTAATATCAATTATGTGTATTTTCTATTACTTTTACTTTAACGATTCTTATTGAATATGAATGCTCGCAATCATATTCTTCTACTGCCACGTTTATATAATTTAAATGTTCCACTTAACCAACTCACTAAGCTCCTCTAGCAATAAAATGTAATGATGAATGTATTCTAGACCTTTTATTTTTTGCCAATTACTTATTGCTATTATTTTAATTAGTTTTCATTAAATAAAATCCGTACAATTTAATAAGTAAATCGAATCAAAATGGTATTTTCACAGGACGACACTATGATTGAAATGCTTTAAATGAATTCCCACATGCAGAAAAAATATTGTTTGGAAATCGGTTGGGTCAATATAATACAAGTTGCATATACTATGTATGGGTTACCGCTACCAATATTCTAAGGATCCAACCAACAGTCCATAATCACAGCCCTAATACCCAAAATTGTAACCAACATACGGTTGTGACAAATCTTCAATTGTTTGGGAATGTATTCTTTTGCTGCAACTAAATGTCAAATTGGCAATGAATATGGTTTGGTTGATATTCCTAACCGATTATTGGGTTGGCATAACCAATTATAGTAAAATAAGTACTTACTCAATATTTATCCATTTTAAAATACTCTTATGGTTATGGTTGTCTAAGGCGATGTGTTTCAAACAAGTGTGTTCTATGTTGAATAGCAATAAAGGACAAAATTTTAAATTCAAATGAGTAAAGTAAAGCAATTTAATTTAGTTGAGTATTAAAAATATCATTTCCATTGTGTTCCATTGTATGTTAAGATTCCATGGCGTTAACCAATTTCATCGGTTGTCGCAACCGAAAAAACCGTCGGAAATTGTAGTCTTAGCAACCGAATTCTATGATAGTTGGTGCAACCGCAAAAATTCGGTTGCCACACCTAATCTATTTTCTCTGTGCATTCACATTTGCATTCGTATATAAAATATATTAAAAATTTAAAAAACAAAGCATTAAAATAAAAAAATATAGGAGTTGTTCTCGCTAAATTGGTTAGCGTGTTGTCTTTAAAGCAAATTATGACTTAAGAACCGAGATCTATCCGTGGTCAGATAATTTTCAAAAATGCAGTAGTGTGGCATTGCATTAATTATTGTTGAACTGTTTCAAGTAATGAAGGCATAGCAGCACTCACACTATTCACTAAATATTGTTCCAGCAGCGATTAATACAGTATTCAGCTAATGTACACAACAGCGACCTCTTTTTTCGATTAGCAGAATGATCGGCCAAATAAATAATTATCAAAATGCCTGCTCATACAGCTTAAGAAACTTAATGCATCTACTTAACACCAGATGCGTTGCAACACTGCTTTAAAAATTAAACAAAACGCACAGTAGCAGAGTTGTAAAAGAATTAAGCCTTCTTCTACATTTTAAATATCCATTTCCCCTTAGTGTGGCAACAATGAATTGTATAAGTAGGGTCATTCCCTAAGTATTGGTAAAAAGGAAGTAAATTTCAAATTATCCTAATTAGGACAATGCAAAAAATAAATAATAATAAATACTTTGCTTTGAATCGGTTATGGTCTGTCTAAATTTTCTTGAATCTTAAATTTTAGCATAATTGTTTTTCTTTCTGTGTTTATATTTATATTGACTAAAGTTCGTAAATTTAATTATCGGAGAAATATTAAATAGACATCGTTAACATATTTCAAGCACCAAAGGAAAAATTTAATATCTAAACATTCCATTAGATTTCAACTACACAGCTGAACAGAAAAAACGTTATTTTAGGTAGAAGCCACTAAATCTCGTCAGCATTCATGAGTGCTTGTTAGTTAGTTCTGTTGAACGTGATTATATATCCCATTTATAAACATTTCACTTGAAATGGAAGTTAATTGATGTAGCTAATCTCGTTATGTTCTTTGCTAAAAAATTTAATTTAATTTAATAAATTTAAATAAATTTTTCATAATAAATACATACATGCATATGTATTTACATACATATATATATTTGTATCTGCACCAACATATTCAACCATACACAATTTTGTATTTAATTTCGATCAGCAAATTCACATGGTTGCTAATGAAGCTTTATTGTGTTGTCTACGTCATAGCATGTGTGTATGAGCTGGAAGCAAACAAAAGGTTAAATATTTGAAACACAAATGTTTTATTTATTTATTTTTTTTTCTTGCCTCAAAAATAACATTTTTTTATACTATTATTTTCTCTGCCACATACCACAAGTATATTGGATTTGTTTTTTTTTTTTTTTGTAATTTTAGTCCTGTTTATTAGTTTCTTTTTCTCATTACATACATACTTTTTTTGAAGGTCCACAGAGCTGTCATAAATACTTTAAATGTGCTTTTCTAATGAATAATTTTAAGTGACGTATTGACTTTGTGGCAAATTTTGTACTAATTGTCTCCAACATAGTTGAACTGCAGCATGTGAAAATGGCAGCGATGCGTAATCGAGGAAAAGTGAACACACCAACAACTCAACTAGAACAAAAATTCTAATATTGTAGAAGAAGAATTTTTGAAATCTAAAATATTTTCTTAAAGAATAGTAATTTGCCTGGTGTGAAGGATATCATACGATAACATATTTAAAAGTGGCCCTTGCTAGTTCGTACTTTTACTGCCAAAAAATTTTCGGGGACTGCTGCGGTAAAGCAATTTCATTTATCAACTTATGCAATTTCAATTTCAGCTTTCTAGCTGTACTAGTCCCGCCAGAAAAAAAGTGCCTTACCTTAGTATCCTATGTCCTTCTCCTGGTACTAAGCTACCTGCCCACCAATTTTCAGCCAAATAAGTTCAGCCGTTCTTGAGTTATAAATAGTGAAACTAACACGACTTTCTTTTATATACATATATATCTGCTTATTCGACGACACTTGCTATTTTTGGAAACACTTAGCCAAGACACACTTAAGCTAACAAAAATTTTCAATTTTTCTACAACTGCTGTTAAGTTAATATCATCGTATTTAACAGATAGAGTACAAAGCGTATCATGTGATGGTCTTGTTTCATATCCTTTACGGGTGGTAAGAGGTGTTCCGCAGGGCTCTGTACTTGGACCATTGTTGTTCTCACTGTACGCAAATGATATACCACAACAACTTAGATATTCCAGTATACAAATGTATGCTGATGATATTCAAATCTACCTTAGTAGTCCTATGACTTCCATTAGCTCTAATTAATTAGTAATCTTAATACTGATTTAAATAGTATTTTTCTTTGGGCATCAGCAAATGGTCTTCGTCTTAACCCTAAAAAGTCCAAATGTTTAATTATTTGTAAAAAATCAGTCAAAATTGAGTATGACATTGATATTTTCCTTGGAGGTACTCAAATTGATATAGTTAACTCTGCCAGAAACCTTGGTGTAATTTTCAACAGTACTTTAACCTGGTCTGATCATGTTAATCAGTCCTGTGGTAGGGTATATAGCATGCTAAGGAGTTTATGGGCTACGCAGTATTTCACAACGTTGAAAATAAGGTTATTACTTGCTAAAAGTTTTATACTGCCAACTTTACTATATGCGTCTGAGAATTTTTATGGTTGTAATTCGAAGGACACTTTGAAACTTAAAACAACTTTTAATAACGTTATACGCTACATTTATGGTCTAAAAAGGTTTGATCACATATCGCAATACTCCACCCGTATTTTTAATATTTTACTTAATTATTATCTAATGCTTAAAAACCTTCTCCTGTTACATAAAATTATCATGACGAAAAAACCAAAATACCTTTATGACCGCTTACAGTTCACAAGATCATCGATAGGAAATGGCATTATCCAATTTCGGCATAATGACACGGCATCTGAGAGACAGTGTTATATATTAACAATTTGTCTCTGGAACCAACTTTCTCCCAATTTGCAAAATACTAGCAACGCAATTAAATTTAAAAATTTACTGTGTCAATCGTTTCGTTAAACTAAATTTTTTAATATCTTAACACACATTTAACTTGTTGATATTATTTATTTATTTTTTAGTTATTTATTAGTTATTTTTTAGTTATTTTTTTTAGTTAATGTTCACCTTTTGTCACACGCCTAATGTAACTTGTCTGACTCTTATACTATAATTTATAAGATATTATGTCTTGTTGTATTAGAGAAGCATATATTTAATAAAAATACAAAATACAAATACACACTTGTGTTTAGTCGAGACACAAAGTCTTAGCGAAGACACAGACCTTAGCAAAGACACAAACTACCTTCGGGAATTCTCAAAAACTTGGACAAAAATCCTCTCAAAATCCTCGAAATCCCGGAAAATTTCCCGGGAAAAGTTGTAACACTGGACGGGAATTTCCAAAAACTTGGACAAAAATCCCCTCAAAATCCCAGAAATACCGGAAAATTTCACGGAAAAAGTGGCAGCACTGGAAATTTAAAAAATTTCCAAAGCGGCAACACTGTATATTCATCATACATAGACTATACAAAAAAGCGTCTCGGTATCGCGAGTTCAGAGATTTAGTCTCATCTAAAATATGTGTAGCGCGTTGAAAGAAGTTTTCACTTCAAAAAATAAAAGACTTAAGAAATAAACTTAGTGTAAGGTTTTTTGTGTTACTTTTTTTGTGTTAGGTTTTTTCGTTACGGAATTTCTTGATTTAGTCTCCAAAGCCCGCGAAAAAATCTATGCAATAGCTAAAAAAAATACTAAATATTTGCATTTACATTTTGTTTAATTAATTCAATTGTATTTAAGCCAGCGAAGGCCATTTGGGCACCAGGGTGCCGATCATCATTCGTCTACTTATATGTATACGAGTACAACCGAATGAAAATAAAACTACTCACCAAAATGTAAAAAAATAAACAAAAATTACATTTAGTTGAATGATAACTTTTGCACAGGCAGGCTTATGCCGCATTGCCTTTTGAAATTTCTCTTTAAAGTTTTTTATTACATTATTTGCAATAACGCAAAACTACTTTATTTTATTCAAGCTCGTAATCTTTAAGCAGATTTGTTTATTAAAAATAAATTAATAATTAGGTTGATTGTAGGAGAGAAATTTTTTTCCTTTGTTCAACAATTTTTTTTTTAATTTTTGTTAACACACCAACCATTAATCAAGTTTTTTAAGTTTTGGCATTTTTATATTGTTTCTGGCGAAATAATTCTTTGATGTAATTTATCTCAACATGGATACAAAACAAACAGAAACCAATTAATTCAATGTCGGTATTGTTTTATATTCATACATTTTGTTCACTGTATTTATACTAATACATACTCATCAGCACTACTACAACATAGGTTTTTTTTTTACCATCACTGGTTTAAACATTTCGATAGATTTTGCATGACAATATTTTACCAATTTCCAAAAAATAGAAGTTGCAATAATACTGCGGGAAATTTCATACCAATTATTTTCAGCGTTTTTGCACAGTAAGTATTGAAAATGAAAATTTATGCCTGACTTGTTAGGAGATGAACACCGAAAGCATCAATTAACTAGCAAAAGAAAAACTTTAGAAAAATATCCTTTTACCGTTCAAAGAGGTTTTATGCATACTAAAAATTGAGGGTATTTTTTTTAACCTTATTGAGTTTTAAAATGTTAAAAGTAAAACAAAAAATTTATTTTTTTTTTTTAGCATTGAATAACATTAACAATGTTAGTCTCCTAAGGCGAAATATGTTGCTGGCATATCACGATAAAGCGATGACGTAACAAATGACCTCTCCTCGAATAAACAAGATGTGTCACATCACATGACCTTGGAAATTAATTGACAGCTTTATTTTTTTTAAACAACTTATCGCAAAAACTTGTATCTCTTGGTCGTCATATACGCCACTCTGTTTAAACCATATTAGTTTTTATCAAAGTTTTTAAACTCTTTTCAACTGTCAGAAAATTAAAGAAAAAAAAAATAATTTACTTCATTGTATTGTCATTAATAGTTTTTGAGTTTAACCTAAATAATTCCTTTATCCATTACAACTTAACAAACAAACACACACATATACAAATATATATATACACACATACACACATACAACGAAACTGCAAAACAATCAGTTCAACTAAATAAAGTTTTTCCCACATTTAATATTTATTGAATTTTTAGGCCTTTTTTTCATTTTATGAAGCACACACACACGAACACACACATAAGCACAAACTCGCATGCGAAAATAGTTATGTACACTTATGTATATATTCATTTCCTCACACACAAGATGTTGTAATTAAATTTCATCTAATTAAGATGTTTAATAAAGTTGTTTCGAAATTAATGAAAGAAATTAACTGGAAATTAATGTACGAAAAATTTATTGCTAATTGACAACTAAACCACATAATAATTATAACATCAATAGAAAATCAATTAAATGGAAATTAATTTACATTAAATTCGCGTCTTTTATTTCTTTCTCAATTATCTACACTAAATATTTGACTTTTTGACTTGTCTTAACGTTTTATTTCTTATGACTGTGTAATGATACTTGCGTTTTTAATGAAATTTTGTTATGAGCCACAACGAATATATGTTTACTCTATATACGAGTAGTAGTTTAGAAATTAACAGAAACAAAGTGTATGAGTAAAATGGAAAAATTCTGAGAAATTCTCTATGTCAGGACGAAATCTATGTATGCACAGCAAAAATATTTTAATTAACAAATGTACCATTTGATGTACCTGCAAGTAATTTATAGAAAATTGGGGACATAAATTAAAAATTGCTATAGAAGAATTTCTTTAACCTGGAAAAATTACAGAAAAAAAAAAAAAAATTATTGCAGAGCTTTGTACAGTCAGTTGTCAGATCTACCAATTTTCTGGCAATACACAGGCAATTAAAAAATTGCCAACACAAGTTTTATTGTCAGTTCACGCGGTTGGAAGAAATTTGTCCAAAAAACTTAAAATTTATTGTCAGACAATAAATTTATTTAACAACGTCAGTCAATAAATTGGCAGTTTCCACGATTGTTAGATTATACTATAACAAAAATTTTTAGACATTATACAATGTATAGCATACTTTTAAGAGAATATTAATAATTAATATATTTTTGTACATTTTATGTACTATTTTAATATTTTTGTTAAATTTTTTTTGGGATAATGTATGTGCAATACATACGAATCGAATACGAATACGAGTATTCGTAACATCACTATGTAGTGTCTATATATATTTCACAGGAAAAAAGTTGAAATTGAATATTTCGCGCATGTCATCCTCTCCGATTGACCTGTAATTCCGTATTTCGATTGTTTTCGATTTACAGTCTTTACAGGATCGTTTATTTTATATTTCGATTTTAAAATGATAAGGCTTATATTATGCTTTATTTAGTTTTCATGCAAATCGTTTTTTAATGACGCTTCTAAAAGTAGGCATGTTTTTTTTATTGTTTGCTACAAAAGAATTTTTTTAAAAAATATTCGTTGTCAATTTCATTTTGAATTTTAAAGGTGGTTTGATTTTAAATTAAATTTTCATTTTCCATCTTCTAAATAGTCTAATTTCCGAATTGAAACCCATTTCGATCGGAATTGACTTCTGTGACATGGCTAAATAATTAACATTTAGTAATCATGCAACAATTATGTTAATCTAGTTTGTGAACTACAAATAAAAATGAAAATATTTTAGTTTTAAAGAAATTCAATGTAATTTGGCATTATTATTTTCGGGATCTGCAAGCAAAAATGGCAAAAGAAAACACACATTATTTTGCCATGATGTGTAGGGTGTAGAAAGACGAATGTACAGAATGAAAATAAAAGTCTTACAGAGCAAAAAAAAAAATTAAATTTAAACATTTCAAATTAACTAGTGTAATAATTAAAATCAATACATTCTCATTCTACGTTTATGTGTCATATTCGTTGAAATTTCTATAGCAACTTTAGTTACTATTGGCGTGGTAAATGTTATGCACAAACTTCTACTGATTGTTAATGAAACATGACACAACTAAGACATACATTATTCCATTCCTTTTAAATATCGTACAACAATTTACTTAATTATTTTGATAGAACTAACTTGAGTTGGTTATGAACGTTTACTAAATATGGTATTTATGTATGCATGTGTATGTAGGATTACGTGTAGTATATGGTTTGTGAAAGGCAATGGAAGGCAATTAATTTATTGTCAAACAAAACAACCTAAACTATTTCCAAACAAAGTTTGGTCTTTAATGAGCAGAGAGACATGGAGGAATGTTTGTTCTGATTTTCTTAATGGTGCAGAGTCAATATTAATATTAAATTTACTTAAGATACTAGTAGAGATTACTTTGTTTTCTTTTCCCTTCTTGCCATGCAAAATATTGGTCCAAAGCTTAACTACCAAGTTGACTTTGGAAAAAACTCAATTATGGTTGGGAATAAAGTTTGAAAAAGTTTTAACATGAATTACCCAAATGCTCAAAGTCAAATAATTTTGCAACTTAAAAATAATATAGTTGAAGTCTACTGATGATTTGGTATAATTATTAAATGAGCTATCTGGCGAGTTTATTTATCCTGGGGAAAACATCTTTCTAATCTAAACAGCTGGGTAATAATAAAGTAAGTGAGAGGGAAGATATAGATCAGCTGTTTCGGGTTTACATTTTATGCTGAAAAGACACAATACATCAGGCAACTACCCTGGCTGTATCCTGCAAACAACAAAAATATGCTACAAAAATTATAAGTTTGTATGTTTGAATGTTTGTTCCAATTTAACTTGTTGGACGCTTAATAGTGCATAGTTTTCGGTGAAATTTGCTCGAGGAATAGCATTTGGCCCAGACAAATCAGTACTTTCCTCTTCCTTATGTTTAGTGTCAGGTCTGTCACTACACCATTTTTCAATGTAATTCAGAACATTACCGATTATATTCAGAAAATTCCAAATGAAATTGAGAATTTCGAGTTCAAATTCAGTAAATTCCAAATGAAATTGAGAATTTCGAGTTTAAACTCAGAAAATTCCAAATGCAATTGAGAATTTCACGTTCAAATTCAGAAAATTCCAAATGAAATTGAGAATTTAACGTTCAAATTCAGAAAATTTCAAATGAAATTGAGAATTTCAGATTCTAAATGAAATAAAAAAAATATTGAAATTGGGAGATTTGTATTTAAAACAAAATTAATTATACATTCATATGTAACATTAAATTAATGCAGATATAAAATAATTGTAAATATGTACATGTTTGCATCATTTTACTGCCCAATTATCATCTAATTGCAGAGTAGTTTGGTAAGATGTAGTTGTGTGCTGTATAGCTCTACTGCAATCTCCGGTAGCTATGCAGGACTTGGAAGTGTTTATTATTTCTTCAAGATATGTCAGCCTCTACTCACCTACATTAGGCGGACTTACATTTGGTATATTCATTTTGGATTTTACACTACTTTTAATTTTGGACCAAATAATCTCAATGGGTGGGATTAAGCATTGTTGAGTAGGAACTCAATTGTAAACGATTTGCTGGTGTATTTTCAATTTGATGTAAGCGACTGTGGCAGGGAGCATTGTCGCATACTAAGACGAGTTCGGATAACTGATTCCCCAAATCCTGCCATTCATTTGCAGTGTCGGCGTTGAATGAACCTCTACGACTATTCATTTGGACAACGCCTGACGTACAAATTGCACCTATTAAATGTATGTTGGGGCCACGGGAAGTAGGAATCGTTTTTACTGTACGGGATCCAACACGAAACCAACCACGTTTTCGACGGCAAAATAAGTTGAAGTTAGTCTCATCTATCCAGACCACTTGTTTTCCAGCTCTGACAAAGTCGTTAATTTTTTTGACATATACCGCACGATTTTCTTTATTAAGTTTCGATTTTCTTTATTAAATTCATTAATTATTTAAAAATCTTACTTGACCAAAAATTAATTGGAGTTTATGTAATATGTTTCAATTATTTTTTGCCTTAAGTAATATCACAATTGATTAAAGTTGTTTTCTTTCTATGTACATATTACCTATTTGTTTAAAACAAATCAATTTCTTAATATTATATCAAACTTTCTCAATTTCATTTGAAATTTTCCCAACTTCATTTGGAATTTTCTGAATTTAAACTTGAAATTCTCAATTTCATTTGGAATTTTTTGAATTTGAAAATGAAATTTTCAATTTTAATTGGAATTTTCTGAATTTGAAAGTGAAATTCTCAATTTCATTTGGAATTTTCTGAATTTGAACGTGAAATTCTCAATTTCATTTGGAATTTTTTGAATTTGAAAATGAAATTTTCAATTTTAATTGGAATTTTCTGAATTTAAACTTGAAATTCTCAATTTCATTTGGAATTTTCTGAATTTAAACTTGAAATTCTTAATTTAATTTGGAATTTTCTGAATTTGAAAATGAAATTTTCAATTTTAATTGGAATTTTCTGAATTTAAACTTGAAATTTTTAATTTCATTTGGAATTTTTTGAATTTGAACGTGAAATTCTCAATTTCACTTGGAATTTTCTGAATTTAAACGTGAAATTCTCAATTTCATTTGGAATTTTCTGAATTAAAACGTGAAATTCTCAATTTCATTTGGAATTTTCTGAATTTGAAAATGAAATTTTCAATTTTAATTGGAATTTTCTGAATTTAAACTTGAAATTCTCAATTTCATTTGGAATTTTCTGAATTTGAACTTGAAATTCCCAATTTTATTTGGAATTTTCTGAATTTGAACGTGAAATTCTCAATTTCACTTGGAATTTTTTGAATTTAAACTTGAAATTCTCAATTTTATTTGGAATTTTCTGAATTTGAACGTGAAATTCTCAATTTCATTTGGAATTTTCTGAATTTAAACGTGAAATTCTCAATTTCATTTGGAATTTTCTGAATTTAAACGTGAAATTTTCAATTTTAATTGGAATTTTCTGAATTTTAACTTGAAATTTTTAATTTCATTTGGAATTTTTTGAATTTGAAAGTGAAATTCTCAATTTCACTTGGAATTTTCTGAATTTAAACGTGAAATTCTCAATTTCATTTGGAATTTTCTGAATTTAAACGTGAAATTCTCAATTTCATTTGGAATTTTCTGAATTTGAACGTGAAATTCTCAATTTCATTTGCAATTTTCTGAATTTAAACTTGAAATTCTTAATTTCATTTGGAATTTTCTGAATTACATTGAAACATGGTGTAGTACACATAAAAGTTCTACCCAAAAGTCTCTTTAAGTTCTACGAAAATCTTCGAAAACATATCTGGGGGATGATTACCGCAGTCGATCACGGGCGAGATTTACTCGAACTATCGATATTTTTTACTTTTGGCATGACATATTCGATATCGAGTAAAGTTGATCGAAATTTCTAATGATGCCACTCGATAGCGAGCTTACGTTCGAATGTTACCTTGCGAGTTTTAACTCGTTAGCAAATTCTCTATCGAAATTTTATTTTAAAGGAGTTCGGGAAAACAAAAATGCTGTAATATTTTTGTGGCATATAGAATTTGTTTTATTATTATTAGCTCCAATAGAACAAAAATCAAGCTCAGACAAAAGCAAATTCTCGCAGAATGTATGTCTGAGAACAACGATTTGGCAAAAGGCATTCTACTCATTACTTATACATGTACCATAGACTGTGGGATTCCTTAACGTCAAAATTAAATGCTCCTGGTCCACCGGTGAAAGTTATAAAAACTTGGTGCAAGGTTTGTTAAAAAATGCTTTTTGTTCAACATACTCGTATATACACATACATACATAAAAATACTAATATTTAAAATATAGCTGAAAGCTTCCTTGAGAACCTGCAAAGTTTCTTAAACCTGCGCATATGCCAGTGACTTTATATGAATATTCAGAGCGCATATAGGAACAAACTTACTAAGTGTTCGTCAAACCCAATGAGTCACTAATGTTGCGGATTTGTCTTCTAATTGAATTTATATTATATTCATTTTCCGATTCGGATGATGAAGAATAAAAAATTTGCGCTGATGTCACCCGATAAATGAAAAAAATTTGCTTGTTTGTATTTTATTAAAATATATTTTGCACTTTGTAAAATTGATTTTTATATGATTGTTGTTTACATTTTTCAGTTTTGATTAAGTCTTTCTGTTGTTTTCTTTACAACACTTAAACAAAAAATCGACTCGCAAAGTATCGAGTCCCATCATTAGAAAAACTCGAACTATCGAAATAATTTTAGATACGAATTAAATTCGAGTCCCGTAATTTGCGCCCTGGTTTTGTTTTAAATCAAACTTACTTGTTTGTTTTATTTTTTAAAGTTTCTAAATGGTAAATAAGGAAAAGTTAGTACTTTTAGTATTTCTAGTAGAAAATTAACTAAAATTTTATTTAATTTGAGTTCGAAATGGTTGTCGTGTGGCGTTTTTTACAAAATTTCAGTAAAATTTTCCTTGATGTTAGAAAATACAAATTATTGTTGATATATTTTAAACTAAAGTTTGTAAATTTAATAATCAGAGAATTATTTAATATACGAAGTTTAGTGACTTCTACCGAAAACAACGTTTGTTCTATTCGTTCAGTGTAGTTGAAATCTAAATTGATTTTTAGATATTAAATTTTTATAAGTTAACAATGTCTACTTAATATTTCTCTCATTATTAACATTTACGAACTTTAGCCTGGAAATTTTTACTAAAATTCAGTTCACTATTTATCCAAAAATTAGTAAAAATTTCTTCCTCTGTGCCATGTTCCAACTGTGAAGTGCGTTTACTTCGTGGTATCTGGTTCTTGATCTTGCTGCGCATTTTTCATATCCTTGTTTTACCTTCTTCTGAACCGGCCATCTGTTACAACAGTGCTTTTGATGGCATCAGAGCGCTGGAACGCACGGAATGCTTATATACAACATATATTAGTATTATCTGGAATGAGTGGTGATGAAAATATTTTTATAAATTTTACGTCTTTTAGGACTCGAACCAAGGAACTTCTGTTTCGTAGACAGGATGTATCACTAATACACCTTACTACCTATCAACAGCCAATACACCTAAGCACTAAATTCAAAATTTCTCACTTAAAAAAAAATAAGATTTTGAAATTAGTAAGTCATAAACTAAACATAAAAAATAAAAATAAAAATTATATTCTTTAAATTGGAAAATATATTCAATATGAGAACAAAATTATGAACTCACTTTGAGGACAACCGTTCTCCGTTTACAAGTATTCAAATTTTTATGAACTATTCAGGAGTAAATCTTTTCCTTAATCATTTTTTTTTACAAACAATTTCAATCGCTTGAAAAAATGTTCTGCATCCAACACTTCCATCTACATATATCTAGATCAAAGTGACAGCCCATACTTAGACAATCACTTTCCTAAAGAAATATATTTCTCCCGGAGATTTTATTTAGAATAGGGGAACTGTGTTCATTACATGGGCTGATTGTCTATTGTATGATTTTATCACAATTACATCAGTTAAATTGCAAAGTAAATTTTAATAGTTCTACAAAACCATAAAGATGTACTCGTATGAGAAGATACAGTTTCAGTTAATTTCATATTAAATATTTCTAATTATTTCAAAACAGTTTTAAGCCCACAAACAAATTAATCGTTACATTTGGCATCAGCCACAATTTCAAATTCTGAGAAATATACGAACAGTATTTTAGTCGTATTGAAAATGTTGGTTACCAAGAAATTATCGATCTACACATGTGTGTATCAATAAATGTATAAAGTTATGCATAATTTGTCTTCGTATTAGTTGTTTAGCATTTCTAATTGTTTAAAGTCTATTAAATCTTTTGGGCATATTATTGGAAAGCTGACCATAACCATTGAAGTGAAACCAAAATGTCTTTATTTATGCAATTTTCACACACTTTTGTGCAGTTAATCAAACAATTTTCATGTAATTATTCGGACATTTTTTATGAAAGCTTTAAAAATCCACATCAGAATACTTTATTAGTGCCAAACAAGTACAAACATTTGTATTTGGTTTTTAATGAAGTCGAGTATAAGCTTTTCAATCGACAACACAGTGTGCGGCTGAAATTTATTAAATATTTCTGAGGCAAAAAAAAATTTGAAATTGAAAAATAATTTTTCATATATTTTTGTAAACCATAAATTGCACAATTAATCTTTCGAAATGGAGGAAGATGCTGACAAGGCTTCTGTTAAGAAGAGAAAAAAGTCAGAATGTGGAAGGGGTGAAGACAAGAAAGAATTTGATGTACTGCGCAAAGCTAATGTGTTGTTATCTGAAAAACTAAATGATGCCGGACTAAGGATTGACAAACTGGTTAACGAAAATGATTCGCTGAAAAATAAATTGGAAGCTTTAATGAAGAAAATGGAAGGTAAGCTCATGCAAGATGCCGAGAGCATTGTATCATTTAATGAAATGGAGGCTCAAGATGCTGAGATATTTAAAAATTCAAGTGAGGTGCAATTCAAGAGTGCGAAGCAAGCGCCCAATGATAAGGAGTCGGGAGGCAAGCAAAAGTTTAAAAAGGTGATTCAAAAATCTAAAGATGTCCAGGAAAAACGTATGGGAAGTAAGTCAGTTCCTGTTATAACAACATATGACGTTAATATTAAGTTTATAATTAGTGTTATTGATAAATCATTGGATCATAAAAATTATAATATTAGGATGATAGGCAGGAATATTGCAAATGTGGAGGTCTGCACTCTTGAGGATTTTCAGAAGGTCAAAGTGCTTCTTGAGGGCGAAGGTGTAAATTTTTATACTTACACCCCTAGGGGTCTTCGTCCATTTACTGTGGTAATTGAGGGTCTTCCTGATTCTTTTGAATCAGAAGAAATTCTTGCATATTTGAATGGTCTCGACATTAATCTATATATAGGAGGACTGTTTAAGTTAGGTGGTGACAAGTGCGTTGTCAGAATGACAAGGGACTCTGACATTAAAAAATTTTATGCTATACGGTATATTTTACGTTGTAAAGTTAGCATGAGAAAGTTTAGACGTACTGGGGTTACGCAGTGTTTTAACTGTCAGCGTTATGGACATGTTAGCACTAACTGCAGAATGCCTTATAGGTGTGTAAAATGTGGAGGTTCCCATGGACCTGGTAAGTTTGAGGTGCCGTCTAGGGTAGAAAATATTGAAGAGTTTTTAGTAACTGATCCAGTGACTGGCCAGGTTACTAAAAGAATCGGCTTACCAGTAAGGTGTGTCATCTGTAATATTGATGGACATGCGGCTAGCTCAAAGGAGTGCCCTCGCAGGATTGAGCTCATTCGAAGAATGGATGCGCGAAGAGTCATGGGGAGCACTTCTCGCTCCCATGTTCGAACTTCAATGCGAAGACCAGAATTGTCTTTTGCTGCGGCAGCTGGTTCTACAGCTTTTAGGGATGCACCTGTGCCCTTGCCTAGGAGTGTTAATAGAGGACAGAGGAACTCTGGTAATTCAGAGGTTTCCTTGGAGGCGTCAATGGCGCAATTTGATGAGGTTGATGAGGATTGCCAACGTTTCTTTGGAGGTGGTTTATTGAAATGTTTAGGTAGGATTGGTGGATTTACGGAAAGGTACCGAAATTTAAAAAGTGACGATGAGAGATCTCGTGCCTTGCTTGGCATGTTAATGACTTTACGACATGATGGATAGTTTTATTAAGGCAATGTTTGTAAATGTAAACTCAATAGTCTCAAGGCACAGGAGACACTACCTGGGTTTATTTTTGAATAGGCATAAACCAGACATTTTATTGGTGGCTGAGCATTTTCTTAGTTCTCATCACCATCTTGACATAGTAGGCTATAAGATATTTAGGCGTAATCGACGTAGTGGACGTGGAGGAGGTACTGCTGTCCTCGTTAGGGATGTTTTTCATTGTGAGGAGGTGGTTCTCAATACTGGTTCTATTGAGAGCACTGCTGTACGCATCAAGAGGTCGAATACTATTGATTTAATAGCAATTTCAATGTATTTGAGGCCTAACACTGCACTTGTTGCAGCTGACTTTGACTCAATTCAGGATCTTGCACGCAATTGCAGTATTGTTATTGGTGCTGATCTCAATGCAAAGCATCCCTATTGGGGAAACACTTATTCAAATTTGAGCGGAGTTAACCTTCAGGAGTTTCTGCTTTCTTGTCCGGACTTGGAAATACGACCGACTGAGGGACCAACTAGGATAAATAGGGTTTTATCATCTTATATTGACTTTTTTATAACATCGGTGGACGTAACTGCTGTAAACTCGGACCGACTTCGTACATTTGACTATGAGTCAGATCATAAGGCAGTAGAACTGATTTTCTCTTCAAATCCTTGTTTGGTAGAAGAATCTGTTACAAGGTATGATTATAACAGGATTGACAGGCGTAGATTTAATGACAGGCTGTCTATAAATCTTGCTCTGTGTGGGTTGCCACTGGACAGAAACGTGACACAGCTTGAAATTGACGACGCTATAGAATCACTCGATGGAGCTTTTCGGGATGCTATGGAGCATTCTATACCGAAAATCTCCACTAGAGGTAGAGGATTGTTGAAGCTCCCCCCTCACATTCTCAATTTTATTTCGCAAAAGAAACGTCTAAGACGAACGTTACATAGGTGTGAAGACCCAGGTAGATATAATATTTTAAGAGCAGAGATTCGTAATGTAGACAGAATTATTCAGGGCGCAGTGGCTAATTTTGAGCAAGATTATTGGACAACGTTTCTAGGCAACATTCGGTTGAATAATAGGACATTTAGAACTGTAAAGTCAGCGGCTGGTTTATGTGCTCGCCCTGTAGTTCAGAGTTTGGTAGATTCCAGTGGAGCTATCGTTTCTGATATTGCTGGAATGGCGAATCTACTAGCGAGCAGTTTTTTCCAGGTATCTGTTCCTGGGCAGACTGCTCGTGTAGATCCACTCAGTGTAAGGGTGCGTGAGGCAGTTGCGACTTTGGACAGTACAATGCCTTTGACAACGTTTGGTGGTACAGTTACGGCGGACGGAATAGTTACTGACAGTAGTACTCGTTCTGATGTACTTGGTTTCACTGATTCGACTTCAGTGGGAAATGCGTTAAAGAGAAGATCCAACAAAAGATCTGCTGGTGTAGATGGTGTGCCTGATTTTGTTTTGAGGAAAACGGACTTTACTACGTGGCAATATTTAGCAGTTTTGTTTAACCACTGTTTAAACATTGGATATTTTCCAAAGGCATGGAAGGTTGCCCTTGTAGTTCCTATTTTGAAACGGGGGTTGAATCCGAGTGAGACAAGAAGCTATCGGCCGATTTCTTTGCTGTCGGCTTTTGGAAAGTTATTTGAATACTTCCTCCTGGCAGCAATCAATAATGTTATTATTGATAAGGATATTTTGAAGGATTTTCAATTCGGTTTTAGGAAAGGACTTTCGACGACACACGCGCTGACGGTATTTACGGACTATGTTGCCAGGGGTCTGAATAGAAGATGCCCGACATTGGCTGTAAGTTTGGATTTTTCTAAAGCCTTTGATACGGTTTGGCATGATGGCCTGATCTACAAACTGATGGAAATGGGATTTGGCAATGGCATCTGTCGTATGGTTAACAGTTTTTTAAAGAACCGAATGTTTAGGGTCCGATTTGGAAGTGTTCTCTCTCATGAGGGTTCTATTTTTGCAGGAGTTCCGCAAGGGTCGTTGCTGGGTCCTGTTTTATATAATATATTTGTTTCGGATATACCTCCACCTGCTTTAGGCGATCTTTTGTTGGCCTATGCTGATGATATTCTTATGGCTTCTACTGGACCAAGGGCAAGAACAGTTAATAGTCGGATGAACCAATATTTGGCGACATTGACGGAGTAATTTACAAGCTGGGGTCTTAATCTCAATTTGCGTAAGACAGTGGTAGTTATGTTCAAAGGGCGACGAAAATATATATATCCGAACTGTAGGTCGTATATACCTTGTTTGACGGTTGGTGGGGAGATGATTATTACATCGGACAGAATGAAGTATCTTGGGGTTACTTTTCACGAAAACTTCGAGTTTTATAGACATATTGATGACATATTGTTGAGGGCCAAGCGCATATATTCTGCGTATCAGAGCATATTAAAGCGCAGGGGTGGCCTTAGTATAAAGGTGCGTCTTTTAATATATCGCCAGGTTATACGTCCCCTCGTCTCCTATGCCTTTCCGATCTGGTTTGGAATATCTTCATCCCAGATGGAACGGCTTAGGAGGTGGGAACGTATGATTCTGGTGGGTTGCTTAGGATTACAGCCTTATATAGGTAGGAATGGGGAGTTGCGTAGGCCATCATGTTTATCTATTTACAGGGCAATTGATTTTGCTCGGATAGATGTGTATATGATGGAAGGTGCACTAAAGTTTGTTGAGAAGGTGCAGAATTCAAATAATTCTTTAGTTAAAGAGTGCTTCTCTGAGGTTAGGAATCTCGAGACCATTCAAATGTCAAAATACCTTTCACCGGTGGATGTGTTGACTCTTAGGCGAGCGAGACTCCTTTATCAAGGTGCAGACTTGCTGTTTTATCACAGGCGAGTTAGAACATTAAATATAAATGATACTGTGTATATGACAACTCAGTAGAATTATTTTATTTATTGCTTTGTTTTAACTATGAATTTGTTTGTTTATATTTTGTTTGTTAGTTTTATAAGTTATTATTTAGTAATTAGTAAGTATTATTTCGAGAGCTTCCCTTTTTGTTTCCTTTTTTTTGGGCATTTATAAAATAGTTTAATTAAATATAGTTCAATAGATGTATATTAAAATGTACTTATTAGTTCAATAAGATAGTCTTTGAAAAATACTTTAGTATGTAAAGAATTTGAAAAATTGTTTTAGTTTTAATATTAAAACTAATATTTTGTAAAATGTTTTGGGAAAATAGATCTGAATCTGAATCTGAATCTGGTTTTTAATGAGTCCACCGTGCAACAAGCCACATGTGTATTTATTTATTTTTCATATATTTACACATCACATGAACATTTAGGTGAGCGAAGGCCATTTGGGCACCAAGATGCCGAACATTGTTCGGCTTCTTATATGTATACAACCGAATGAAAATAAAACTACTCACCAAAATGTAAAAATTTAAAAAACAATTTCATTCCGTTGAATGATAGTTTTTTCACAGGCAGCCTTATGTCGCATTGCCTTTTGATATTTCTCTTTTTTATTAGATACACTTCAAATATTTGCAATAATTTTTATTTTATTCCAGCTTATAATTTATAAGCAGATTTTTAATAAAAATAAGATAATTATGAGGATGATTGTAGGAAAATAATTTTTACTTTTATTAATATTTATACAGGCTAAAGTTCGTAAATGTTTATAACACAAGGGAACAAAATTGAACTTTTTTTGTGTTGATTTGAAAATGATAGCAAATTTTTACTAATTTGAGGTCGCTGATTTCAAATCTAATCTCCATTTTTCTCTATCAGCTCGACTTTTTGAGATATACCGTTATGTCCAAAATTGAGGCACTTCCGCTACACATATTGGAATAACTTGAAAACGGTTCAGCGTATTAAGTTAAAAAAAAAATTCGAAATTCCCCAACAATATTATCTTTAAGCCGTGCTTACAATGTTTTTAAATTTTCAAAGTAGTTTCAGAGATATCGATGAAGTTTTGGAAAAAAATAGCAATTTAAAAAAAAAAAAAAAAATTTTTTGTTCTTTAAAAATTCATAAAAAATAAAAATGAGACAAAAATCACAGTTTTGGTCTAAAAACATTTAGTTAAATATATTTCGAATGAAATGAGCTTTATTTCATTGAAATCGGTGCACAACTTTTGATTTTGTTCAGGATTTACTGATTTACCATAAAAATGAAATAATCTTTTTTTATTACTTAATTTTTTTAATTCTTAGAATCATAAAAAAACAATGAACGTTTTTTCCTTCACTTCAAAATCAGGTAACTTCACTTAATTGAGAATAAAAGCGAAACACGTTCATCGAATTTTATGGTCTATGTCTCATTTTGTTCATAGGTTATTTAACTAAATGTTTTTAGACCAAAACTGTGATTTTTGTCTCATTTTTATTTTTTATGAATTTTTAAAGAACAAAAAATTTTTTTTTTTTAAAAATTGCTATTTTTTTTTCCAAAACTTCAACGATATCTCTGAAACTACTGGGAAAATTTAAAAACATTGTAAGCACGGCTTAAAGATAATATTGTTAAGGAATTTCGATTTTTTTTTTAACTTAATACGGTGAACCGTTTTCAAGTTATTGCAATATGTGTAGCGGAAGTGCCTCAATTTTGGACATAACGGTATATCTCGAAAAGTCGAGCTGATAGAGAAAAACCAAGTGCAGATTTGGATTCAGCGTCCCAAATAACTTTAAAAACAATATTCAGTTCTTAATCAACAGAACCCTTGTTCCCTTGTGTAATCAGCGAAATATTAGGTAGACATTGTTAACATATTTCGAGCAACAGAGGAAAAATTTAATATTTATACATCCCTTTTGTAGATTTTCCAACAGCACTGGCTGAATAAAAGAAACGTTGTTTTCGGTAAAAGCCACTAAACCTCGTCAGTATTCATGTGCAAATGCTTTCACTAATTGTTACATACTCTATTTATACACAATTACAAATTCAAATAGAATACGCGACTTATATCTACTAATGGACAAATAGCTGGGGAATTTTTTGTTTTGTTTTTTTATTTATTATCATATATGAAACATTACAGTGCTGCCAGCGAATTATATCCTACGATGGATGCCCAATCTCCTGATTTTTGTGTTCTACTTAAGGCAAACTTTTTTGGTTTGATTTTTAAACTTAAGTATATTTTTGATTAATGTTCGTTTTTGAACATGTAATTAGCACACCCCCTTGCTTTTTTTTTATATGATGTTTAATGATTTTTTTTTTTTAATTTCTCCGAACATACCACCCATTAAACGTATAACGTTTTTTAAGTTTTGACATTTTTATATTGTTTCTGATGAAATAATTGTTTGATGTAATTTTTTAACTTAAAAATTTGTTCTTCATTTATCTCAACTTTTATACAAAGCAAACAAAAACAATTTCAATGTCGGTATTGTTTTATGTTCATGTATTTTGCTCACTGTCTTTATACTAATACATACTCATAAGCACTACTCATACCTAGATTCTCTTTTTTTGGGCACCACTGGTTTAGTTATATATGTATGTATGTATGTGTGTGTTTGTGTATGTTTGTATTTGCTTAGGTGTATTGATTTTATGATTGTATCTAATAAAAATTGTAGTACCTGCAGAATTGGGATTTGGACTCATTTTATTCGTATGCAGCTGTTGTTGCAACACAATTTTACGATTCATTCATTTACTTCTTTATTGTTATTGATAATTTAAATGTGAACATAGATGTGGGACTTTATGTATCTTGCCAATTAAATTGTTGCTTATACAGATGTATTGTTTGTACAGATGTTTATATATTTAACAAAATACTTAGTGGATTTGATTATGAAAATGGTCTACTACCATTTTATAGATTGACTCAGTTATTTTTTATAAAATTATAAAGTACTGATATCCATTGAAATTTATTTCATATCAAACAGAGAAGTTTCTTATACATCCTTGAAACAATCCCCACCCACCTCTTTGATCATTTGCAATTGCCACCAAATATAAGAGAGTTTAAATACTGTCACATGCCACTTTTATAATTTTTATAAAATTTAAAACCATAAAATATTATTTAATTATTTAAAATTTCAAGCCTAATTTGCCTCTAGTCAGTTGCATGCATGCAAATACAAAATTTTACAATTCATTTCTCTCTCTTTCTCTCTCATAACATTTGTATTGTGGTTTTAACTGCCAATATTTTCCAAACTCAACTTCTAGATTTTAAAATGAACAATATACACATTTGTCATCATTATAAAATTATGTTTAATCTATTGCTTTTGCTCTTGCCCCATAAATCTCAACGACTACTACTTAATACAAACATGAATAATTTAGAGAGAAATGAATGGCAATAATCTCATAAATATTAAGAAAAAAAAACTAATCAGGCTTTGCATACTTATTTCATACTCATTCTAGTTTTATTTTATACTCCAACTTCTTTCACACATTCATTCGTATTTCCTTCCGGTTTCCATTCATATGAAAACATTATTTTATTTCTAGCTTTTTTAAATTTTTTATTTTAAAGCGATCGGATCGTCTAAAAAACCAATTGCTTTGCTCACTTAAAGTTACATGGGAAATACAGGCCATTTGTGTGTGTCTTTTTTTAGGTTTTTCTTTGAGCATTTTTGTTTGTTTGTTTTTTTTTTTTGCTTAAATAGTCGTCCTTATGTCATATTCTCTTGAATATTGTAGAAATTTGTACATTAATATTTTAATATAAATCATTTTTCTACAACATGATTCAATTGCATTTTAGTATTGGTTTTTTCATTTTATTTTTTATTTATGTTGTATTGCTGTTATTTGCCGCAAAGTAAAAAGTGAAATAATAAATTTTGTGAAAATGAGAAATTGGCGTCACCCCGAAATCATAGAAAAATTTATACAAACTCTCATTTAAATGACCAGCTGCAATATCTGGCAAATGATGAATTAGTGGAAAATGAAGAAAACTAAGAAAAGGTGATTTTAAACAGCTCCTACGAGGTACTGGAATTAAGGAGATTAAGAATGTGTATCATTAATTTTATACCAGGTTCAGCAGACAGTTCAGCCGATTAGTTAAAATTTTTGCCCAAAATTTTTTGTTTGGCCACCAACATCTTCACATATCTGTCCCACGAACAGGAGATTCCCATACCTAAATGAAATTCTTTGGAATTATGGAAATATGGAAGTATGGAAATGAAATTTAATTAATGATTTCTCTACAAATTTCATTCAGTTCGCGTTGTAAAAGAAAGAGTGAAATATAGTTGAGATAAAATCCATAAAAGTGCGAAAGCAATTCCCGAGCAGAACCTTGTCTGGGGATTATAGAGTCTCTTCTGAAAGCTTCATTAGTATATAAAATTAAAAAGTTGCATACTTTTAGGCACAGGAATATTTATTTGAGCCAATGACCTGCTTCATACATGTACTACATGCTGCATGCCGCTCGCTGGTCGTTGGCTTATATGCTCATATAAATATTTCCTGCGCCTTAAAGTATGCAATTTTTTGTTTTTATATACTAATGAAATTATTAGAAGCAATCCCCAGACACAATTCAGCTCTGGCTAATAAATTCCCTTTATTTTCTATAAAGTTTGTTTTCTTTTAAAATTTACAGAACGCACTCATTTAATAGTCTGCATTAAAGCAAATATTTGCATCTAAAAAAAAATTGTTAAGCAATTGGCTTTAAGCCAAAAAAAAAAAGTAATAAGCACACACATACACACTCACAGGCACATACTCAAAACTCACACCAACACAAACGAAAACGTAAAAGAGGATTATTGAAAAACAGAATAAAACTACAGCAGAAAAAAACAACTGCAAATTTTCTCATTTAAACATTCGGTTTCCAATACAACTTTGCAATAATTCTAAATAACAAAATTCAAAATAAACTTTATGACTGCTACTTGCAACAGCAATGTGTTGGCTGATATATACTCGTATATGTGCAGTTTTTTTCAGTTCCTCGTTATATTTATTCTAATTTTCGTTTGAAAAAACATAAAAAGAATACACATACGATTTATACAACTTTAGAGAATTAAAAACAACCGAAACGTTTAAGTGTATACAGAAAAATGGAAAAATAAAAAAAAAATCCAACGGAAGTGGAAATGTTTGTTTTTATTTAAATATTTCTTTTTTTGTTAAAAAATTAAAGGACAAATTTTTTAATGCCAGCTCTTGTCTTTGGCCTTCTGATTGTGCTTGCTTGCTTGCTTATTTGTATGGATGTGTATTGTACGTTTATTTGTGTATCAATTGCCAGGACTATTCAATTTTTCCAGTCTGTTTATATGGATGTGTATTGTTTTGCTTTTTATATTTTTTTAGTGAATATATTTTTTATTTGTTGTATTGAATTTCCATTTTTTACGGAAAATCCTTTTTTTTTTTGATATTTAAGTGACACAGCAAAGGCTACTTAAAAGCTGATCAGTTATCATGTGCTATTTAAGCCCTAAAATAATTTAATTGTATCAAATATTTAGTCGATCTCTCTCAGTAATATTTTTCATTTAAAGCCTTCGAAAGTGCATTAGGATGTTTTTTTATGCTGCTTATTTTTGTTTTGTTGCTTTAGGGCACTCAAAATTGCCATCAAAGTTTTAAATTGAATTTTTCGTAATCGCACATAAGTTTATTATGGCATATTAAGAGCTTAAAGAATTTAAAAAAAAAAAAAACTTTTAAATAAAATAACTTTTAATATATTTATTTGCAATTTTTTTAAATATATTCTTGAATATATAACTGTTAATAAAACAGTTTTTATAATCAACTAAGCCGGATATAATCACTCTAAAATCTACTCTTAAAGCATTTCTTGAAAACAGGAAGAATGAAAACTATAATGAATACAGAACATTTCCCGACATTAAGTCAATTGCAATCATATGTGTTAAATTGTTATTTAAACTAATTGTTATTTAAAAAAGGATGTTCTTTATAGAGGTATGAAACTTTTAAGTTGGCAACACCTGTCAATGGATTTTTGGTTTGGAGTTTGGTTTGGCATTTCAACATGAATAAACTGACACCTGAACAACGCTTCCAAATTGTGCAAATTTATTTTGAAAATCATGGTTCTGTTCGAAATACGTATCGCGCGTATCGCGCACTTTACGGTCAACATTTTCGTTCATCAGATCAATTAATTCGATTAACAATGGGATGTTTTTGAACCACGTTTACTCTAAATAAAAATCCGCACAAAAACATAAATGTGAAAATAAGGCCAAGTTCCTATCCAAAAAATTTCGGCCGTTAAAAGTACTGAGATCATAATAAAGACCAATTTCTTGATAGGTACAATTCCATCTCATTTCTTGGCAACCTATAAGCTTGGCAATATTTTTCCAAGAATTCTTTCCCATATTAGAAAGGCAAACCAATTTTGCCAAGCTTAAAGGTTGCCTAGAAATGAGATGGAATTTCACTTATCAAGAAATTGGTCTTTATTACTTTCACATTTATGTTTTTGTGCGGATCTGACTTCTTTTTTCTAAGTTGTTTTTGTATAAATATTTATGTGTATTGCTTATCAGGGCCTACCTGTGTACCAAATTTCAGCTTTCTAGCTATAATGGAAGTGCCCTACACAAATAAGGGGCACCCTGGTCCCCCTCAGGTGGAAAAACAGGTTTAAAAATAATTTTTGTTAATTGCTCGCCAGGACCTGCTTGTGTACCAAATTTCAGCTTTCTAGCTATACTGGAAGTGCCCCATACAAAGAAGGGGCACCCAGGTCCCCCTGGGAAGAAAGTGCCCGTTTTTAGATTTTTCTGGTTAATTTTACACTAAGACCTACCTGTGTGCCAAGTTTCAGCTCTCTAGCTTTACTGGAAGTGCCCAATAATATTGATGATTGAGTGAGTGAGTGAATATATACTAAAATATGGACTTTTCACACCTTAATATCTCGGGAAGCTTTTACGGTAGAACTTTCAAATTTAACCTGTGAGGTCATCTCTGTAGGGAGACCTTATGTTTCAAGTTTCATTTTATTATGATCAAGATGAGCAAAGTTATGAGGGGGTAAAAACAGCTCGAATGGTTTCGTGTAAATATACACACTGTGTGGCCGAACTTGGCATCCACAGATTCATTCACTCTTTAGAAGATTTTGCGGAAACATCTTGGTTTGCGTGCTTGCAAATTAAAACTCGATCAAGAATTGAAGCCACACGATCAGCTAACAAGGCTATATTCGGTATATGGGCCCAAAACAAGTTAATTAGATGACAACATTCATTGAAAATTGAACCTCCAGATTAGACTACTTCCAAGGTAGCCGTGGCGGTTATATGCCAGAAGTCATATTTAAATTATAAAGCCAAAAGATTATCTTTCGAATAACGCAAATATTATGTCAATTTAAAAAAGTTCATCTTTGTTTTATTCTATTTCAAAGTTATATACCTCCATAAAAAACCACCTTATAGTAAAAAAATATTAATATGATTTAAAACATTTTTAAAAGTGTTTTAAAAAACTATTAACATCTTGTACTTAAACAAGCTTAGCATAAGTATGCTTATTGAAAAGTTGAACTAAATCTACTGTGATAAGCTTATGTTATAATTTAGTTACACTAGGAAATGGCCTGCCTGTTAGAATGGGTAGTGTGAAATACACATCCACTCGGAGACCCAATTGGATCCATTGTGATTGGCCTGTCTGTTAAAGAGTATTTATATTTTGTTTGGAAATTTCGCACTAGAATTAAATTGTAAGAAAATTCTTATTGATTTATTTTGTTCATGGCAAAAAGTTTATTAAAATTATCACAATTGTAGGTATGCACACACATGCATACAATGATACATATTCATAGATACATGCATACATATCTGTATTCTTAACAAACATATTTTTGTTACTTTAAGTTCCTTTTCATTAAATACCTATACCCATACATATTTGAATTTTTATCTTTGCATTTCATTACACAATGAACAGAAAGTAAGTAAATGCAAAGGTGTGTGTGTGTGTGTATGTGTGTGAATTAGACGTATGTATGGGTGTATGTGTATGCAAAAGCATAAATGAATTCCATTACAATTTCTTATACTCCATAACATTTCATGAATATTCATGTCTGGTCTATGTTGATATTCAAAATGTAATTCAATGAGAGAACAAACCATTTAAATTGAACACCACTATCAATGGCATTGGCAAAACAACATACATATATACACACACATCCATACAAACATACAGAAGTATGTAAAAATAACAACAAATGTGCAAACTAAACGACAATATCAGGAGCCAAAGCAACACAAGCAAAGGAAACATTTTATACCGGAAATAGTTTCTGGAAACTTGAAATTACAATAGTGAAGGTTTATTTTCTTTTCATTATTCTTTCTTTCTTTCTCTTCTCTTTTTTATGAGTGTAACGATTATTTTCTACCTGTTTGTGTTGTTGCAAAAATATTTTTTTTATTTTTTATTCGTGTTAAAATCTATTTCTTTTCATTTTCCATATCGAATGTCTCAATAGTTTACGTACAGCAACAGTGTTGTAAAACTATTTTCTAACATTGTGTGGCTTGAATTTAAAAAAAAAAATATATATTCTTGTGCTTTTATGGCAAGTAAGGGATCTTGATTAACAGGGAGAGGCGTTTCATTCTTTTCCCCTTTAGGCCTGATGGATGGCTAAACCGAAATAACTTCATGATGTAATTAATTTGCTAAAAAAAATTACATCGATTTGTTTGTGCACACTTTTATATATTTTGGATAAAATACATATTTTTACATATTATTGATATAAATGCATATTATTGTGTCAAAATTTTGTAAAAAATTCAACATGCAACCGAAGAATTATTTTTGAGAAATTATTACGCCTAAAAACTCTGGGATAGTTTTTCGCAATTTTTTTTTACTATTTTCGTACTTCGTTGTAGAATAAATTAAAACGATTGTAAAAGTACACTGATGCCACATTTAAGGCCGTGCCGAACTATCCTATCGTGCGATATTCCAAATATGACATGTGTGCTAAAAATGTATGGTAGTGTGGATTAAAAATGCAATTATGTGACAGTTTTTTTTTTCGCAAGTCGTGCGATTTGTAAAAATTTGATCTGGCAGCAATGTTCACAGCTGTGAGTGGTTTGAGCGTATATGTTTGCTTGTATCATGAATTGTGCTATTGATCACCACGTTAATTTTTTTGTTATATTTTTGTTTGAATAAAATTTAAAAAAAGTGTATTTTTAATTTTTTTTAGTGTTTATTCGCTTTTCTTTATGTCATATTTTATGGTGTTTTCTTTTCTACACACAAAATGGAACCTTATTGAAAAGTACACATATAAAATGTCTTGCCAACCTTGTAATAATGCAGCTTGTTATTTCACTAGAACTGAACACAACTTATGAAGAAGTGGAACGGCCTGTTTTCAACAGCTGACAGCACTATCGATTTTTACGGGGCAAAAAGTGCAATGCCTTCCACCCTTAGTGAGGGCGATTTTTTTTAGAATCAAACACACTGCCCTTTTAGAGAGCAAAACATTTTTAAGAAACACCAAAGTACATTTTCTGCATGGAGATGTACCATTTTTTTTTTGTAGAAAATAAAACACCATTAGGAGCCTAAAATACATTTTTTTTTAATGCATGAAGTTCTTGTCCCTGTACATTATATTCGGTGTTCAAACAATTCGGTGGCAAAAGATTTTTGAAAAGAAAGAGACCATGTAATGTTAAATACTTTGCAGAGCTCTCATTTCGTTTCCAAAATTCTCTGCTTTTTTGTACTTTAATGCGAAGTTGTAGAATCTTAAAAAAATAATAGTGTACAGGATGGACTAGAATCAGAGTCATTAGAACCATTAAATTTTTTTTTTTGTATTTTTCATTATATATTTTTATTTTTTGGCTTGTGATATCGGTATTATGATACTGAAAGAAAAACCTTCTTCAATCGTTCTTCTTCGAAAGAGATATTGTGATACGTAGTTATTTAGTAAATGAGAAAGAAAAATATTCTTAGAAAAAATTCTGAATTCGCACAAGTCTTATTCTCAAGTGATTTTAAAAATGTTATTCCAACGATTACCACCTGAGAAGATCATGTTGCAATTGGTGCCATTTCTAGAATTTTAAAATATTTTGCTCTTAACTGTTAGTCACAAGTTATGTATGTAAGTCTATCGAAACTGGAAAATAAAGAATTAAGTATAAAAGAGTAAACACAATGCCCCAACTTTTTTTTTTTAATCACAGAAACATGTTCTGACAATAACCATAATTTTATGTTATTTTACAGCTTCTGAAAATTTTAAACTTTTTGCCAAACACACACAGGACATCTAATTATTACCAAAGATCAATGGGGAATAGGGTATGTCATTTGAAAGATAAACAATAAATCCTTTTTGCCTTTAGAAAGTTATTGGAGTCTGTCTCTCCTACGTTTATGAATTGATTTACGTTCACAATCAAATATAAGTACTCGTATGTACATACATATACATATACTGGTCTCTATTGTTTCTCACTTCTTTTGAAGATTATAGAAAAAAAAGAATTATACCTTATGCATCTCTTACCTTTTGTTTGAAAAAAAGGAAAACAAAAAAAAAATTATACAAACGAAAAGAAACTGTCAATATTTTTAATTTCATAGTTTGTATATTTTTTTTTGTCATCTTGTTATTTTAGCCTTTATGTCCTCCGTATTGGTTAAAGTAAATAAGTTTATATTACAAAACTATACAAAAATGATACTGGAGACTTTTTGCAATAACAATTGTTAAATACACATGCAAAAATACATACATAAATACACACATACATACATATATGCTACATACCCAGCAAGCATTTTTAATTGTGAACAAGAGTCTACTGGGAATATTATAAAGATCGTTCTTGATCGTCGACGAAATCATTTTTAATCGTAAACGAATTTTCTCACGAGGAGAAACTGTTACACGGCCTAATTATTTGTGTATTTCTCCAGTAACACACAGAGAGAGAGAGAGAGAGCGAGAGAGAATCGTTTGGGATGTACGTTGAAATCATTTGAACAAGTTTTTCATCAAACATGCCATAAACCGCATGAGACTCATGTAGGAATTATGTTACAACTCGAATGTATTCGTATGTATGTATGCATCTCGATCGTTATATCATATTCTATGGTACACGGAACAAAATTTATTTTTACACTCTGCAGGAGCTACTGGCTTGTCCCAATAGCTTAACACGACTACAAATTTTTTTATGTTTATTTATGTCCACTAAACATTTCAAGAATTAAAAAGCGAGTGTTTACTAGAGTTGTCAATTATTCGCCTTTCAACTTTGTTCGAATATTTCAAATAATAGTTTTTGTTCGTTCGATCAAACGATTAAAGCTGAAAAATTATTCAATTAATCGATGAGAACAACGAATAAAAAATGATTTAAAAAATTTATTGACCTAAAATAAACATTTCATACAAGAAACTTAAAAATAAAATAGTTGAAATTTTTATTAACAAAAAAATACATAAAACTATTAATTCAAATAAACATACTTCATTCAGTCAAAAAAATATCAAATGATTTTTTTTTTGTTAAATCAGACAATTTGGGTTGTTCTTAAGAAATAATCTTTTACAAATAAAAGTCGAATCAATTTTTTAGCTTTCAAACGATTTTTGGTTTTTGTTTTTATTAAATTAGATTTTGAAAAAACATTTCGCTAATTGTCGAGGTAGGTGATATTGTGAGAAGAGCATAAAATAGTTTATCTAATTTTTCTGTTCTTTTTTAAGATTTTTCCAAATATACCATGTCGTCTTATATATCGCTGAAGTCTTTTTCATAGTCTTTATTTTTTTGTATTTTGAATTTTTAATACTTTAAATATAATTATTTAATTCGAATAAAAGATTGTTATTTTCATTAGTAGTAACATCTTCTATATCATTACCTTCATCTGAATTATTGTGGTTACTTTCAACATAAAATAATCTAGAGTATAATTCATTTGGATATTCTTTAGTTTCACTTTTTGAAGAATATTTTAAAAAACTTTCATTGCTCGGAAAATTTCCAGAATTTAAAAAATATTATTAACGTATTTAAAAATTTTATACGTCTCTCATTTATTCTTAGTTTTCGTAAATCTGTTGCAAAAGAATTATTAGTTTTTTTGTTGTTGATCCTACAATTTTGTATACTTTAGGACACTTGTTACATGTGACTTAGTTTTTTTTTTCATTTTTGTTCTTGGTAAAATACTTCCAAACCGAGCCTAATTTTCTGGATTTAGTGCATTTCTAACTTATTCATCTGAGAGTGAAAAAAACCCATTTTTGAGAATTTTTTAACGTTTCATTCAAAACATAGCACGACTACTAAGTATGCGCAGTTCGAAAACAACTACAAACATCCAAAATAATAAATTTAATAAATTTTTTTCGTATGCATTTGAAACTGAAAAAAATTTGTTCGATTAATTGACATTAATTCATCGATTTATTCGTTATTCGAAAATCGGCATTTTAAAATTATTCGAACGTGAGTTTCGTTCTGTTTGATCGATTAATCGAATTATTCTTAATCGGTTGACAACTCTAGTGTTTACGAAAAAGTTCAAGGAAATATCAATAAAGTGTAGCATTGATGTTACAAAAATAATATTCATATAATAATTGGAAGATTTTTTTTAAAAAGACGATCGTGTCAGAAAATGTGGGAAAATGTAATATGTGATTAGAAAAATATATTTGATATTTTTGTTAATGTTACCCGTGAGATAATCATCAGACAATTCTTTTAGGAATTGTTTAGTCAACGCAAATTTTAACTGGGTACAAATACTTACATACACACACACACACACACTTATTCTTATGAGTGCTTAACTTTTATAGACAAGTAAAGTTTTTGAATATTCATTAAATTCATATATGAACAAATGTGTTTTTCTTTATTGAATAAAGTTTGAACTATTATTGGTTTCAATTAGACTTACATAAGCCTCCTAATTGAAAAGTGTGTAGAAATGTTTGTAATATTTAGAATAACAATAGAATTAAATTTTTATTTATGTTTGTGACAATTATTTGATTTTTTTTTTCTCGAAATTTGATTACAGTTTAGTGTTCGATTTTCTTTTTCCCCTTTATGACAGTTACGAGTTTTTTTTTTCAACACGATAATAATTAAGCTGTTGAAAAGAAAATTCTGAGGAATTAAGCATGAAAAATTTAGTTTCTGGTTAATTTTAATACAAACAGTTCTTTAAATATACTATGAGAATAATAAAAATAATGTATTTTATAAGGTCTTTGTACAAATAATTAACAGTGTACAACATCACTTGCTTCTAAGGTTGTCAATTACAAAGAATTTTAGGTTGTAATGAAGTAATTCCAAAGTCCCGAGCTATTGGTTGCAATTTTCCTATAGAAATCCTTTATTATAGCGAACTCTTTTTTAACAAATCCTCGCTTTGTAAAGAAATACTTCTTACCGGCCCACGAAGTAAATTTCCTTCTTAATGGATCGTATAAAAATATTTGCCAATGGCAACATTGCTTATTTAACCAACACCGATGGTAACACATTTAAACAGCTGACACATGATACAAATTCAATTGCAGTTACTTGTTGCCGAAAGAGGACAGCCATCAGCATTAAGCTTTCACAAAACACTTTTTACACATTAATTTCACCTTTTACTGTTGAAAATATCTCTTAAAGATGATCAACGAACATGATCGAAATATCGGGAGAATATAAATCATATTAAAGAAATATATTATTGAAAATTTATTCTTCTTATGCTGAACAAAAATAATTGAATAATTAAAAATTTTTTTTTATTAAAATGTCGTTGTTGTTTTAAATATTTATTTAGGTAAAAGTTGGACAAATTAGTAGTCTTGGTACTGCTTATTTTTTTGCAAATTATTTTTTACATTAACATACATACATTATAGTTTTTGGGGGATAAAATGGGGAAACTTAAACCGGGACAAATTAGTACTCTTCGTACTTTTTATTTTTTTCTAGCAATTTTTTTACATATGCATACAATATAATTTCTGGGACCAAAATGGGAAATTATGAACCGGTACAAATTAGTACTTTTGGTACTTTTTATTTATTTGCAAATTTTATTTTACATTAACATAATATGTATATATAATTTTTGGGGGATAAAATGAGGAAACTTAGACCGGGACATATTAATAAATTTGGTACTTTTTATTATATTTTTGCAATTTTTTTTTACATCTGCTTACAATATAATTTCTGGGGAATAAAATGAGAAAATGCTGTTAATTTTGATACTTTTTCCATATGGTTCTTTTTATTTTTCGATACATTTCTTATAAAAACAGTTTATGCCTTCATTTACATGTACCGTGAACAAACTTACGGTTAAAAAGCTGGTAAATATAAAGTGTAAATTGTTTTCATTATGCCCATTGCTACGCTTAGTACGAACTTTTCTTATGACGAACTGGTTCCATGATATTCATTGTAAACGAGTATTATATATTTTTGTATATATATTTTTTTAAAACGGACTCGTAGGAAAAAAGCTATAGATGTCAGTTTAATCCCTGAATTATTGTATTTTAATAAATAATAGTCTTAAGTATTAATTGCTGCATCTAACAGATTTTTCTTAAAAAAAACCCAAAACTTACGTTTTATCCCCTTCTTCGGAAACAAAAAATTTAGAGGGCAAAAACGCGGTTTTCCCATACAAAATTTGCACATTAAGATCACAATAATTTTAGTAATCGTCTATAAACAAGTGGGTTAAAGTTTGAACCAGAATTTTAGCTTTCTTAAATTGTAAGGTTTCATTTCATCTTAGAATATTTAATCGGCACTGATTTCTAAGCCAAATTAAAAATGAAGATAGACTTAAGTACTGATTAGTTAATCAAATATGGGTGTGGCTTGTTTTAAGGCGCAAAATAAACGGCTTTAGATTGGATGCATGATTACAAGTCCAACATGATCATTATCATCATGCATCCAATTGAAAGCCGTACAAAATTTAAGTTAAATAAATTTAATCCTTGACTTTACATGATTCTTTTATAATGGCAAATTCGAGCTCAACAACTCATTGCTAACAAAACCTGCAAATCGCATTTAATTATATTTTCGCTTCAACTTTTCTAACGACTTTTGTTACTGTGGATTTGATGAATACATATCTTGCCTTGAATTGAGTTTCTATCTTAATAAAAGAATTAATTCTCTTTCTAAATCAATTCAACAATTCTGGAAATCATATTTATTATATAAATTTCTATATTTGTTAGTTTTTAATTTTTAATTTAATTTTCGCAAAATCAATAAAAGTAGACTACTCGGTATGAATACTCATTTTTCGAATTTTGCCTATGAACCTTTCCTGAAGCTGTTAATGTGCATTTATAAATTACTGTTTATATTTTCCGAAATTGAATTTTTTTCAATTATTCATTTAAATTTTAAATTTCTTTTTCGCTATTGTTTGTATGCAAAAAAGAGTCACATAATTACATCATATTGCCTCAGACAACTCCACACCCACAAATCGACAAAAAAGTTTCATTGTATAATTTTCTTTTTTCATTTGTGATATTGAACAGAAGCAACTTAAAAGTGTTTAATTGATTCCAGAAGAATTCGGATTACAATTTTTGAAAACAACTCGTACTCACAGTAATCCGAAAATAATTAAATCTAGTACGAAGTTGGTTTCTTCTTACAAGAAATTAACAGAAAATAGATAAACTTAAAATTCTTGCAAAAATATTTTAGTATTTAAAACTAAAATATATCATTTTTTTTTTTAAATTTACAAATTTTCTCTCTATATCTCTCTCTCTCTCTTACTAGCTCGAATTTATTATCTTTTAAAATTTCAATAATGTTGTATTTTTATTTTAATACACTTGTAATTAACTAAAATACAGGATAAATGATTTTAAATTATGTATATGTTTTTATATAAATTTAAACAAATTAATTTCTCTGATTTTTATTTTTCATTAAAATTTGTTTGCTTATTTCTGCTGATAATTAATACCATGATTATATATATTTTTTTCTTCTTCATACTTAGTGTTATAATTGCTATTTTTATTTTAAATCCGTTTGAGCAAAAAAAAAAATAAATAAAAAAAAAGAAATAAAAATAAACAAATGAATTTATAATAAAATTTTGTTTGATTGTTGGTTGTCATGATGACTCATCACTTGCATTATTTTTAAATAAAAGTCAAATTAAATTAATGCTCTCTTGTTTTTTTTTATTTGCTTATTTTTATTCATAAGTACATATGTCTGTAATTGCAATTTGGTATTATTTGTAATATAAACCAGCAAAAATATTCTGCTAATTATATTTCTTTAAACACATGCGGAACACTAAGTTATTTATTTATTTATTTATTTATTTATTGAATCACTTGCATAACAAGACTTAGTCTTATAATTACAATGCAGGGTAGTTTTGTGTACAATAAGTTCGCCAACATAATTAAATTTAAGAGAAAAAAAAAAAAAAAGAAATTTATATAAATAATTTTAAATTGCATATTAAATAAGAGTTTTACAAAGTAAGGGCATATGTATGTACTTAAGTATGTAGAAAATATTTAATCTAATCAAAATAATTAAAAAGAAATTTTTTAAAATTTGTTGCGTTGCTGTTAATTTGTTGATAATGTGGAAGAGAATTCCAAAGACGAACAGCATGTAAAAAGAAGTGCCATTCAGAAACATGACAATGATATCTAGGTATTATAATATATTTGCCTCTTAAAGATCTGGCAAATCTAATCTTCTGAAATAGATATTCAGGCTTTTGGGTGTATATAATTTTGTGTAGGAAAATTAATGTTCTTATCTTTAGGATATTTTCAAATAATACACCATATAATGTTTTGACATGCAATGAAACATGATCCCGCCTCTTGAGATTATAGACATATCTTACTATATTATTGTATAATACTTCGAGTTTCCTCTTGCTAACACTATCGCAACTAGAAAACAATTCACAACCATATATAAGGCTTGGAACCAAATATGCTTTAGCAAGTAGCATTCTTACTCTCAGAGGTGTGAAGTGTTGAACAGTCCATAATGTTCTAACTTTAACATATAATTTAGCAACCAGTGCATTGATATGACTTGACCATGTCAGATTGTTATTAAATACAACTCCTAGATTTTTCGCAGTATCCACTAACTCAATTTTTTGTTGATTAATTACAATATCATCTTCTATACATGGATGTATAGTTTTCTTATGAATTACCAGACATTTGGATTTCTTAGGGTTTAAGTGTAGACGATTTGCAGATGCCCACATATATATGTTATTTAAATCATGATTTAGAGTGGTTATATTCTCCACGATTGATTGAGTTGGGCTGCTGAGCCATAATTACCCTTTTCAATACGATCAAATTGTAAAAACATATTCGAAATATATTCCCATTTTAATGCTTATTTAAGTCCATTTTTTTTTTCTTAAAAAGAGATAATCATTTTTGCACCAAACCGTTGTTAGTTTTTTATTCCATTCTTCCTTGTAACAAATTAATATGAATTATTAATAGTTTACATGTGTTTGCATTTTTTCTGAATAAACTATTAATTGATGGTATTTATATAAAAACTTGAATGAAGTTTCAAGTGAGCTAATAACTTACATATGAAATATATATATATATATATATATATATATATGTAACCCTTTCATTACCAACAGGACATCATAAGATCTAGGAGAATATAAAAAAAAATTGCAAAAATTTAATTTTAATTGAACAGAGATAAATTCTGATTTGCTGTTTATCAATAGTTGATAAAAAAAAGCTCATTAATTACCCGCATATATGATAATTTAATGTGAAAGCTAGAGAATTAAGGGTTGTTTTTTATAGAGTGTCACAACTTTGACTTGGCATCACTGCTTTATTTGAGCACTCATTTAACAGCCGACAGCTGATTTTTGTTTAGTTTTCTTTGAAATTTCATTATAAATCGAGTGTAAATTGTTGAAATATTTAATCGAAATAATTGTTCTATTCGTCAAACTCATCGTACAGCGGGCGCTACAATTGATTTACTCAAAGAAACTTTTGATGGAAAAAATAATTTCACGTTATGGCCCAATTAACTGGCCACCAAAATCGTGTGATTTGTTTTCTTTGGTGTTCTTCTAAGTCACTTGTCTATGTCGATAAACCACAAACAATTGAACACCTAGGATTCATCACTTGAAAGCGTTATCGGCGAAATACAGCCGCAAATGCTGCAAAAAGTTGTTGAAAATTGGTGTTCCCGATTGCGTCTTCTACGCGCCAGCCGTGGCGGTCACATGGCAGAAATTATATTTAAACATTAATTTCATGAAATTTTCTTTCCAAAAAAGCCAGTTTCATTGATTTTGAAAATATATTTCCTTGTTTTATAATGATTTAAACTTGTGTTACTCTTTAAAAAACGCTCTTTAGTTACCTGATGCCAAATACAATTTATAATTCTAACACTCAATATATTCCGTTGCATATGAAATCGGAAAATCTCTCATATATTGATAATTAAAAATATAATAGGCAGTAAAATATTTGGTACACTTTTTATTTTCAGATAAGTTATTTTCTTCTAATTGTATTTAATAAAAAAAGAAGGAAAACTCTTGAAAAATAAAAACTAAACTAATTAATGTTGCTATGAAAATATTTCTGTGTTAAAATTCTCATATTAAATAGTGTGCAACTATAGTATTTTTTTATATATTTACTTATCCCTCTATCAGATAGAAAACCGTTTCATATTTCGACATTAGAGTATAAACAAAAAAAAAAAAAAGAAACAGAAAAAGTCACCAGCTAACATCAAATTAGTAGTAAGAAATCTCGTATTCTATTTGCTTTCAAAATGTGTATAAATAGGATATGTAATCACGTCCAACAGAGCTACCTAACAAGTAGTGAAAGCATTTAAACATGTTCTATTCAGCCGTGTAGTTGAAATCTAAACTGATGTTTAGATATTAAATTGTTCCTTTGTTGCTTGAAATATTTTTTAAACTAAAGATTTTTCATATGATTAAATAAAAACACTGTCATGTGGTATCATGGTATTTTTGACAAAACCTACAATACATTTATGTATATTTTTTTAATAATTCGCGGTTTTGAAAGGGTTAAATGTCGTTAAAATGAATATAAATAAATATATATTAACATATGTTTGTTTTATAAACATATAATAATATACTTATATATGTATATGTTGGAATAATAAGGCAAATTTATTAACTTATTACAGTGGGACTCAAAATTCGATTAGTAAATCATGTAAGCAAGTTTAAGGGAAATGAACACAAACATAAGAAAGAACAAAATGAAACATCTCTTCTGACAACAGCGTTTTTTGTTGTCCTGCATATTTTGAATACTGATAAGGGGCTGTGCACATATTACGTAACGCTCCAGGGGGGAGGGGGGGTTTAAGATTTGTTACGGATTAGACATTTTGCACTGAAAAGTTAGTAAAAAGCGTTACGAGGGGGGGGGGGGGGGGGGGGTATAAAATCTCTGAAAACAGCGTTACGTAATATGTGCACAGCCCCTAAGATACTTTAACGTTTGCGTAACACTTGCGTATGAGTAATATAAAAAAAAACATATTGTGAATGCTCATACACATGCGTCTTAAGTAAATAAAGAGTGTTTTTTTTTATAGAGTGACACAAGTTTAAATCATAATAAAACAAGGAAATATCAATGAAACGGGCTTTATTGAAAAGAAAATTTTATGAAATTAATGTTTTAATATGATATCAGCGATGTGTCCACCCACAGCTGGCGCGTAGAAGGTACAATCTGGAACACCAATTTTCAACAACTTTTTGCAGCATTTGCGGCCGTGCTTTGCCGATAACTCTTCGCATGTTGATTTCCAGATGTTCAATTGGTTGTGGTTTATCGACGTAGAAAAGTGACTTAACATAACCCCAAAAGAAAATAATCTATTGGTGTTAAATCACACGATCTTGGTGGCCAATTAATTAATCCATTATGTGAAATTATTTTTTCCATCAAAAGTTTCTTTGAGTAAATCAATTGTAGCGCCCGCTGCACGATGAGTTTGACGAATAGAACAATTATTTTGATTAAAAATTTCAACAATATACACGCGTTGCTCTGGTGCAAGTCGATTCATAATGAAATTTCAAAGCAAACTAAAGAAAAATCAGGAATCAGCTGGTAAATGTGTGCTTAAATAAAGCAATGATTCCAACTCAAGGTTGTGTTACTCTATAAAAACAGCCTATATAAACTGTAATCTTACTACTCAATGATGGCAGTGATTTTTAAATTGCAAAAAAAAAAAATTAGAAAGTGCGTACCTCTGCGTTAGTGATAAAAATTACACACTGTATGCCTGGATGTGCTAAAGTAAACAACATTTAATTTAACAATAATTAAAATATATGAATTGAATATGTTTTGATGTGTGAATTACTGAAAAGAGTAAAAATAATGTCAATAAAAAAAATAAATAAATTTTACATAACGTTTCATGAATCGCAATATGCCCCAACAAACATTTTTATTATTTGACAGCACTAAAACATAATACATATATATATATTATTTTATATATATTGAGTTTGAACATATGTTTTTTATGACACTTTATATTTTTACAGTATTTGTGTTAAAATGGATGCTCTAAAAAAATAAAAAAAAAGCTGAAAATTAAGTGATGTATTGACGTAAACGTTTTAAAACACCCCTGATGTGATGTCACCGAAATGTTCGTTGTACCAGATAAACGGTTAAGAAAATAGAAAAATATTCAAATGAGTAGTACTTAGCAAGAGCAACAACCACATAGCAACGAAATTTACCATTTTCAATGTAAATGAAGAAAAAATCGCAAATTTTAGATAAGTTTTTTTTTTTTGTTACTTTGGAGTTCATAAAAAAATGAATTAGCAATTTTTTTTTTAGTTAGTTAGTTAGGGCGTTTTGCGTTTTATGTAACGATATCTATGTATGTATATTGAAAAATATTGTGTGCATATATTTTTTATACACATCAGCCAGAAGATAATAAGCAAATAAAATACTTGATCAGAAATACAACGAAACAATCATAATACTCATACGCACTATAACACTGATATACGAGAATTAACATTTAAACAAATAAATACAGACATTTATATCGGTACATATTTGTGAACAAACAATAAAATATTATGTGTTTGCTTTGCAGAAAGTGGGGAATTTCGTATGAAGAAATTAATATCGGCAAAAATTAAAGCAAAGAGAAAAATATCTATATTTAGGGAGAGGACGGTGTTGAATATGTCGTGAAATAAATTTTATTGCTGAAAGACAATAAAATCTATTCAATATGCTTCAATTAATAATGAGTCCTTTACATTCTCCAGGTTATCCGTATCATTTAATTTGTTATATTGGGAAGACTAAGGAGTGTAGTTGTATTAAATGGGGGTGGGGTGTTGGCTAAAGTAGTTAGCGGTGTTGAATACAAAGCAATCAATGGGTGCGTTCAGCAGACACAGTTTGCTACACACCTGTTACTCAATAATCAGCTGAACGCTTTGATTACTAAGCGATGAGCGAACATGTTGAGTAAGCGCTCACTATTTTTGGTAGCAAAGAAAAAGTACGACACAAACTATATTTATACAAGTACATGCATGAGCACAGCTGATTGTGCTTTTTTTTTACATATTTTTATTGCCTAAAATTTTTTAATTTTTCTTTCTACACAATTTTCTTTAAGTTCTGCTGAGCAGAAATGTAAAAGAATGCTTAAAATTTAGTTTTTAATTCAAAATGATTTACAAAAAGTTTAATTGATTAATTTTACACAAAATGTGAATTTAATTAAAACACGAATGCATTCCTCATGAATTTAAAATTTTCGCATGCAATCACATCACTAAAAAGGTTAAATGAATTAAAGTTTGAGTGAATTAATTGGTGATTTAAAGAAAATCGATTTTTTAAAACACTGCTTTCATTAGAATTAGGATCGTTATTAAAAAACTCTAAAATGTTTTAACAAAAATTTCAAGACGAGTTTATGATTCTTAGATACTTTCAAAAAGGAATCATCCTTTACAGCTCTGCTTGTGAGCTATTTTTGAAAATTGTAAATTTCTTTTACATAAACAAAAAGTTGTTTTTTTTATTTTTTATGTTGTTGCCTTGATATTGATATACTTTGGTACGATACACTTCATCAAATTACGACACATCAGTTTAGTTTGACTTTTGAATCATAATATCTTTTTAAATTCTAATTCATTTAAATTCACAAATAAAAATTATGAAATATTTTTTGATATTTTTGACAAAAAAGTGAGCAAAACGTTAAGAAAAATTAATAAAATCAAAAGCTGCTACATCTCAACTCTGTGGTGGCAGGTTTTAATGCTGAACGCGGCCAAGTACTAAGGACCTTGGATTCGATCTCTGGTCATAGGCAAGTTATCAACATTATTAATTTCTTTAATGTGCATCAGTGAGGCATTGCATTAATTGTTGTTGAACTGTTTGAAGTAGACAAGGCATAGCAATGTTCACTTAAAACTCTTCCGACAGCGGTTGATACGGTTTCAAACTAATGAACACCATAGAAACCAACTTCGTCGATTAGCTGAACCAGTAAAAAAGCTAACAAAATGTCTGCTTATACACATTAAGAAAGTTTATGCTTCTACTTAACACCAGAGGCGCTGCAACACCACTCTAAGCTGTAAGAAACGCCTAACAGCAGAGTTGTAAAGGAATTAAGCCTTCTTTTATATACTCACAATTTAACTTCTTAATGATTGTCCTGCAAAAATAAAAGAAGAAATCAGAACTTTTTAAAACTTAAAACAAGTGCGTTATTTTAAACTGAAAACTCCCCATGATACTGTTTTATGTTAATGTGCATCTTGTTGTTCTTCTTAGTAAAAAGAATTTTTTCAAAGAAATTAATTTATGAGAAATTTAAGAAAAACCTTTTGAAAAAATTTAAAACTATTTACGTCGTTTATTTGGAATCATCGACCAAATCCAGTATCTATCTCTGAGTCACTAATTAGTTCAATTGCACGAGCTGTCTTTGCTGCCTTTTCTATTGAATTAAGTTCACCTATCAATTATGACTGCTAGTCAATGCCGTACACTGAAAAAACAGTTTTACATAAATTCAACGAACTTCCGTTCCTTGAATTAAATTCTTTGAAATTCAACGTATTATACGTTGTTTCAGTAAAATATTCCTTGAAATTAAATTTAAAATTTTATGTATTTATGAACTCAACATTGAAACCATTATTTGATTTTATTCGTTGAATTAAACAATGAACTAGTTTTTTGATTTAACGTATAATTCGTTGAATTTAAGAAACTCGTTCATTTATTTAAACACAAAATTAACAAATAGTTTGATTCAATGAAGCTATTTCTTGACTTTAAGTAATATACGTTGATTTTGTACTATGTAAACGTTGGATCAAGAAATAAATTCTTAAAAATCAACGTATGGTTTCTTAACGTCAACGAACTGGGTACGTTGTATTCAACAAGCAAAATGAATTGCCATACGTTGAGTCAAAGAACCTGTTCCTTGGGTGAAATTGAATTTAATTGCTTTTTTGGTTGAGTGTAGACTAGTGATATTACGAATATCAATTTTTAGTATTCGCGAATACGAATACGAATATTTAAATCAGTATTTGCCGAATACGAATACGAATACGAATATTTCTTTTGAGGTTTATATTTCAAATTTAATTGGAAAAAATCCCTGCCTTTGCGTTAGTAACTATAAATGAAAAAAAAAAAAAAATTTAGTGATTTAACATTATTATTGCATTAAGATGCCGAATTTGAAAACTTCTACAGAACATTTTTTAATTATTTTACTTACATACTTTCAGATTTCGTTTTTCTTACTCTGCGTGAAATACAATGGTTTTTTTTTAATAAAAATTAATATATTTTTTTACATTTTATCGTATGTACTTTTTTTAAACTTTTGTATGATTTTTTTTTTGGAAAATGTATGGGAAAATTATTCGAAAAATATTCGCTTGATTTGGCGAATACGAATACGAATACGAATATCTTAAAACAGGCGAATAGTCGAATAGTCGAATACGAATACGAGTATTCGTAACATCACTAGTGTAGACACAATATTGGTATATTTTAAGTCATATTAATACATTATTTGTTTAAAGTTTTGTTGCATTTTTTGAAATTTAATCTTAAATTCAGAGTTCTTTTTATAAAATCGTAATCTGAACAAAGTTGGCTTCTAAAGTAACTTTGAAGTTTGGACTTTTTCTCATGATAGCGAAATATGTTTTGTCAGAGAAGCAAAAACAAAAAAAACTTTTATAAATATTATCCCTTTCTATTGTCCTTTCGATAAACCGCGGCCAAGCCTTCTTCTTTGCTCCTTGTCAAAAGAATTTTAAATAGAAATGACAGATAACGTTTTGCAAAATGTTTGCATATCCTAACATTTCCGTATAAAACTCTCCCTATTTATTAATCAAATTTCCCTGCATACTTTTATCTTTGTATGGGTAATTAATGTTTATGAGTGCTTATTTTACTGTTTATTATTTCAGGTTAAAAAACAAAAAACTCACAATCTCACATGCAATTACATTATTACAAAAAAAAAAAAATAATGCAATATCATAAAAATTGTGATTGAGTATTGTTTACAGCAATTTTTTATTCATTTGCTGTAACAGCAAATTGTTGATTGTTACATCATAATTAAATTCCTATAAATGTATACAAGATTTTAATTTTGTTTGCTCTTCATTTTTTTTAATTTATTTTTTCCCCCGACCACTTATTATTTTATATTAAATAAAAAATATGTTGTTGTTGTTGTTGTTGTTTATAAAATTAAATGATCATTAATTAAATATTTTTGTAATATAGATTTAATAACACACTCGTATATGAACGTGTGTTTGCAGAATTGCTTTTATTTTTATTAAAAAAAACTTAAAGCGATTATTAAATAATTTAAAAAAATGGTCTTCCTACAGGAACTTTCGTACTTTGTCAGTTGATAACGGTCATCTGGTTTAAGCTAAATCTTTAAAATTAGTTTTCATATATTCAAGCAGTTGTGCCAAATCACCATAAACGGGTATGGCATTCAATAATACATGCGAATAATAATATAATTGTTTTATCAAAATGGGTGATCTGTTCGGCCAACGTACCGTATCGGAAAATCATCTTCTGCTATGAGGCCCATTTTGAAATGAATGAACAAAGAAAATTGTCGAATTTGGACGATTTATTAAGCACATAAGATCGAAGAGCGAAAAAGTCACTGTTAAGTGTGGATTTTGGTCTGATGGCGTCATCGGTCCATATTTCCTTGAGAAGGACGTTGGCCGTCCTATCACTGTCTACGGCGAGCATTATGGGTCGATGATTAGCAATTTTCCTTTGACCTGAATTGTATGATCTGGACACCAACGACATTTGCTTTCAACAAGAGCCACATAGCTCATGCCACATTGGATAATCTGCAATAGCGATTTAACGGGATGTTCATCTCACGTGAAGGTGATGTAAATTGGCCAGCAAGGTCGTGCGATTGGGACTCGTTCGAATTTTTCTTGTAGAGTTTTCGTAAATCTCAGCTGTATGCGAATAATTCGCAAACTACAGCGATCCACAGAGCTAACATTACTCATCCCACCCGTCAAATTTAGCCTGATTTATGGGACAGGTGTCATAAATCCGACGCAGTGTACTTAAATCCACTTTTGGGAATAAATAAAAAGGTTTTGAGAGTCTTAGTAGGCGCGTTGACTGGCCATTGTTCGGTTAGAGCGAGGACCAGCATATGGGAAAATAGCACTCAAAAGTTCTGCAGTATGTGTGGGGATGAAGAGAAGCCAGAAACTATAGTGCATATCATCTGTCATTGCCCACTGCTGCAACGCCATAGGCAAAGATGGCTGAACAGACGTTTCCACAGGAGAATTATTGATATTGCGAAGTGCAAGCTTAAGGATATGAGGGGCTTTATCATGAGAAGCAAGTGGCTGAATGATGGATTATTAGGGTATTTTTATTTCTCCTTTAGGCAGCAAGGAGACTAATAAGTCAATGAATTAAAATGAAGGGAATCACAATGGATCCAATTAGGTCTCCGTCTGGGTGTGTGCTTCACAGTATCCTTCCTAACGTAACCTTACCTATCATTTTTGTAAAATGTTATTTTTAAAATTTTTAGTGGTTGTTTTAACTATTTTCATTGGTTGGTGCAATTCTAACCAACAAAATTAGTAAGATCTACCCACATTTTTTTTCTTCTATGTTGGGTAATTTTTGTATTTGGGATAACATTTCCTACTTTAAGGCCATATTTTATTTTACGTTTTTAATTAAAAAAAAAAAAAAAAGATACTATCAGAGGAACCTAAATTACGACGCAAAGCGCAACGTAATTTAGCGTTTAGCTTTTACGCTGAAATGAGTAGCCTAAATTAGAGCGCTAACGTTGCGCCAGAAACAATAGTGTTTACTCAATTTATTTAATGAAAAACTCCAAATAAAAATGAGAAATAAACGTGAAGACGCTAAATTGAGCTGAAAGTAGTTAAAGTTACATTACCTAACAAAATACAACTGTACTTTTGCAGCCAACTTCACTTGTTGACACGCTGTGAAAATTGGATTTTCCAATTGCAAAGCGTTGACGCCACGTTTTTTCGGTTGGTTTCATTCATTTTGTATGTGCATGAGAAATTTTGACAGCCAGACAACGCTTTGCGTCGTAATTTAGGTTGGTCTGTATGCAATAAAGCTGTAAATAATAATACCGCATGACAATGCGGACAGTCTTTAGTGAACAACGCCATTTCGGGAAATTTCATGGTGGAAGAACACGATCTTTGGTATCTAATCGAAGTAAAATACTTTAACAGTTGTAATTACTATTCAAAATATGAAGTGATTTTAATAGGTTCTGGCATAGCCAACATTCATTAGACTGCTTTTAGACACAAAATCTGAAGCAGAGGCAATTTTGTATTTTTTGTTTTTTTTTTTTAATTTCGCAATTTTTAAATTTAATGAAAAACGACGAATGGCCTCAAAAATAAAACCTAAAACTTGCCTGATGTTTTAAAATAAAAATAAGGTTAGAAAAACTGGGAAAAATTTTTTCAAAGTTCTTGTTGTTCTTTTCATTACAATTCTTTTGGTTAAATTTAAATTTTTAATTTGGGTCCATTTTCCATGGAGCCTTGTCTTTTGTTTACATAGTTTTCAACAACCCCCATTCTAGACAACATCATATCTGTTCCAGCGATCAGATGACCATAAAATTCGTTGCAGCAGACGGACGGTTGGAGTAGAAGGTAAAACACGGAAATGAAAAATTTCCACAACTCAATTTCAACAATCGCACAGTAACAAAATGTACGTCTTAGCAGTTAGAAGAAACTTTGTTCCTACCTACAGCAGATGACAAAATTTTTGCTAATTTTTGGACAAACACTGAAGCTGTTTTAGTTAGTATTTCCTGTGAATGACGATATTTCTCTTTTCGAGTTTTTGTAAAAAACGGCTCTGGCGCCATACGACAACCAATTTGAACTCAAATTAAGTAAAACTTCTACAATTGTAGATGTGGTTTATGAGAAGTTGTTTGCTTTGCTTAATGTAAAAATCAAGTGCGGCGAATATTTGAGAAAAATTTTAAAATGCAAGTGAAATGAATATTTGTAATCGAAAATTTTTTTTAATTATTCAGACTTAAGTGTGTTTAATTTAATTTTTAATTATTATTTAAAAACTTTGTAAGAAATTTGAAACTTAGTGTGGGTAAGACATTTAATACAGTGAGATTTTCCAGAAAAAAGCAAAGGGATTGTTAATTTTTGGATATCTGGAAATTTAATAAAGAGAAAAAAGCCATGACCGTGAAAACTATTTTTGAATATAATAAATGCACGTGCCACGCCTTTAATATAGCAAATAATAATTTTGGGATATTTTCAAAACGTAACACCAGTGGGAGAAATCAAGCATCAAAAGAGCGCGTGAAATGTTTCAAAATTAACAAAGTTCTCGAATTGATACAACAAGAAATAATACAAATTCATCAGGCTGCCATTAAGCTTTCTATAAAGTCCACTGTAAAAGTAAATGAGAGATTAAAAAAACGTGCAAGCCGTGTCAGAAGTGATTCTCAATGTACATAAGCCAACTACTTGGTAATATTGAACAAATATTTTGCATCCGATCTAAAGAAACAGTTGATTTATTATAAAAATTATGAGCAAATAAAAAAAGCTTATTTAACTTACCCAATTATGCCAAGATTAATTCAAGACGAACACACAATTTGTTTGCTGGGTTATACATGTATATGTTTTCTTTAATTTAATTTTTCACTTAAATTTTGGAATATATTAGTTTGTTTTTTAGTTAATAAATATTTAATTAAAATCAAATAAAATACATACGAATATATGAATGTGTGAATCTGTGTGTGTGTTTTTCAGCATGTGTGTGTGTGTGTCATAATTAATACCATTATTATCTAATGCGTTATTTATTTTATCTGTTTTTATTTACAAAAAAAAAAAATAAACATTTAAATTTATTTTTTAGATTTATCAAAATAATGTAAAAAGAGTTATCTCTTCTTTATTTTTTGTTCTTGTATTCGTATGTGTGTTTTTTGTTTGCGTAACAAATTAATTAAAAAATGGAAAAAATTTGAAATATTTAAATTAACATACAAACAGGATTTATTACATTATTTTTATGCATTATTTTTTTGTTTTTGTTGCTTCTGTTTTGGTTTTTTATCTTTCCCTTTAATGCTTTTAAATACATCTGAATTCTAGTATTTTATGCTGTTTTTCTGCTTCTTTTTATATATTATTTTTTTTTTTTTTTGTTTTTTTTTTGTTGTTCTTTGATTACATAAATTAATTACACACTAAACATTATTAACTAAATAAGCTTTGGATTATTTGTTAGTGTTAGTGGGCAAATATATGTATATAAGTGTGTGCGTGTGCGTATGTTCTTGTGTTTGTATGTTTTTCATTACTTCTATTTTATGTAAATTAAATGCTTTAACAAGTTTTCCAATAACAAAATCAGTTTTTAAAACATTTATTTATTTTATTAAAAACAACACAATATATTTAAGCTTTTCTCAATAATATTTTTTTTTATATATTTTTTTATAAAACTTTATTATTATTTTTATACATGTTGTAATTTTAACTTAATTAAAAAAGAAGTAAAAGAAACTTCGTAATTTATCAAACTATCTTCTTTGATAGAAAGTTAAAAGAATGTGTAGAATACTCATGATTATCAGATAATGAATTTGTCTGAAATAAATTGAAACTGATGAAGAACTGGGTCCAAAATATGTTTCCAGAAAACCTCTAAAACCACCTCCCGAAGATGTTACTAAAATTAATAGAACAAAAAAAAAATAAATCATTATTATAGTTGTTTTTGTTTTTTTTTTTCTTAATTTTTTAGTGAAAAGAAAACTTTTCTCTAGTTGCTTAAATTACAAAATAAAATTTAGAGAAAACAAACAAATTTGACCACAATCATTGTGGATTGCTTTAGAATGAAATGAAAAAGTTTTGAGTGGAGATTTATTCAATCGTTTACTTTATTTACCATGTAATAAAAAGAATGCGAAGGGGATGGTCTCCCCACTCATCAGGTATACATAATATTGAAAATTATTTCATTTATTGAAAGCTTATCAATATGTCGTAGAAAGACAAGCAGAAAGACCATCAAATTCGTGTTTCAATTTGGGTTCATCAAACATTCTATTATTTTTCTCTACCTTATTTCGTTGACAGCAGTACTGCTAACAGCTGCATTTTTATGTGAGTATATTGGTATGTGCGTATATTTGTAAAATAGTAAAATAAACGACAAACATTTCAAACTGATGCTACGTTCACAATTACGTTTACGGTGTCATTGTCTGTTTTTAAAGATGAAAAACTCTGTAAAATTTATAAACAAGTAAATTTTTTATGATGGACGTAATGGTCACAATGTTTAACCGATTTTTAAAAAATATGTAACAAATGAAAACTATTTATTTTAAAAAGTGAATAAAATATTTGTGTTTAATTGTGGCCTTCGTATTCGGTGATCTAAAAGGTTTTTCAATAAGAGTGATATGATTTCTTTAAAAAAAAACACAACAATTATTGTTAAGGAAATTCAAAAGTTTTTTATTTAATGTGAAGTACAATCTTTACAATTAAGTTCTAAGTAAAACGTCATTCAAATGGCCTGCACGACTTCTGCTGTAGGAACGAATTCGAGCATTTTTTGCACTAAACCAAGTCGTATGTCATGAATGCCACTTTCAATATTGACTTGTAAAGCTTGAAGAGAGTCTGGTTTATTTCGAAAGACCAATGACTTCAAATAACCACACATGAAACAGTCTAATGGTGTTAAATCACAACTTCTTGGAGGCCATTCAATATCACAATTTCATGAAATAATCGAATCTCCAAAGTTTTCTCGTAATAATTCAATTTTTGCTTTTGCTGTGTGGCACGTGGCCCCGTCTTGTTGGAACCAAATGTTGTTAAAGTTTTATTTAGAACTTAATTGTAACGATTGTACTTCACTATAAATAAAAAACTTTTGAATTTGTTTTTTAAAGAAATCATATCACTCTTATTGGAAAACCTTTTATAAGCGTTTAACCCATTTGGAGCCAAATTTGAACTAGAATCAAATATATTAAAATAATTTTATTTCAGTAAATATTGAAGGCTAATTAATCATTAAAAAAAATATATATATATAAAATTGTTTAGTTTGCAAAAAATGGGGCCAATGGGCGGGCTCCTATGTGATATCTTTAAAACATCCTTTTTCGATGCATTTTATTTTTGGCGTTATTTCTACATACGCACATCGTAATTTATTTACCAGATTTTCTGGGAAATCTCCCACATTAGCCTTATATCCCGGATAAAGGCTTTCGCCGCCTTCCATCACCTTTTCGCCGTTTAAATACCTCAAATAGTATCTGTATATTCTTTGGTAAAACTACAGCTGGTTCATATTTTCTTCTGTAGTCAAGAGATTAAGATCACGCCAAGCATTAGCCACAGATAAATATAGCTTGTAGGTATTGCAGTATATACAACTGAGTGATCAGCTTGATCGACGCCTCCCATGTATGCTTTTGTTATAGTTTGAGAAGACAAAAAGGATAATCATGTCTATTTTCCTTTTTTTTCCATGCAGCTCCATCTTTTCAATTTACCGAGGGGATAAACAACATCGTAGTTGGTACCCATGTTACCATACGCTGTTGTTAAGGGCACTATACATTCGTCAAGCATGTAAAGTTGTATCAGTGAAAATATGTTTGTATGTGTCACACAGACGACTCTTGATGAAAAATCAAAAACATTAAAATATTTGGTATGCTTGTTGTCAAGCACACGTACACAAGCTTGATGTCAAAAATTTTGACAGTGCAAAGTGCCCTTTAAGCCATCGCAAAAACGAAATTATTTTTCAAATCCCTAACAGACTCCACTGAGTACTTCTTCGTTCGTCATCAAAATAAAAAAAAAAAAAAAACTTTTACGAAACCAGAGTTTTTCTGGTAAATTTAAAAATGGTTTCACTCCGGATAATCTTTGGTTTTACGGGTTTTTTTTTTTTTAAACTCAAAATGCATACTGAATTCCTTTTTCCTTTGCTTTTGGTTTGCAATTAAAGAAAATGTCATTGATGGAAGTCAATTTTATATTTAAACACAAAAGATTTATTTACGTATTTTTTTTTTTACCTTAAAAATTTTTAAAATTGCCCTAAGCTCTTTCCCTAAATAAGAGTGACTTTTTTAAAATCCATTGACTGTGAGAAAAAAAAATATACTAGAAGTAACATAGAATCGTTAGCAATCCGTCTCTTTGAATTAAGAAACTTTTTATAAAATGTATTTAACTAACTTTCATAAAATTCACATGCATACTAATACATACATACATATGCACATAGTATATGTACAGGTACCACAGAGAGTGCAAAAATATTATTGCAATTCCTGTCTGTTTTAGAATTTTAGCAAAAAAAAAAAAAAAAAAAGAACAGAAAAAATAAAAAAACTATTTATCTACAAAGAGATACAAATGAAAATAAAATAAAAAAAAGAGTTCAGGGAATTAAAACTATACTACGACCACCCGCCGCCCTCTCCCCATCATCAAACTATATTCAGTCACAGAATTGCATGTGGCAACAAGTTTTCCATTTAAACTTTCAACTTTGAAAAACAAAAAGAGTTAAACAGTCAACTAATACAGTTAAAAAAACACACACACACACGTTAACGTAAAAGTTTAGAAATAAAATAATCTGTTGAATGTTTTCGATTCTATTTGAGTTTTCATTGAGGTCAGACGTGTTTTTTGTCTCTTCAAAACTATATTCATAGAATTTATTTTCAAATAAAAAAAAAAAAATAATAATTAATATATATACAAATAAAAAGGAAATTAATAAATTTTGGTGCCTGTTGGAAAAATGGATTACAATCCAACACCCTGGCAGGTTGAATTGCCTCCTGATAAAGACGCATTAGCTCCGGACAAACAGCAACAAAAGACTGCTTCAAATAAAGGGAAATCAAAATCAAAAAAAGAAAATATTTCTCAGAAAAAATCCGAATCGAAGGCATTAGATGGAAATTCCAATAATAAAGATTTGATGAGTAAAGATGCTTCAATTAATGCTAAGGATTTGTCGCAGATTTCAATCTCTTCAATTCAAGATGTTCAGAGCAAAGTTCAATATTCACAAGACAATGATGTTCTTTTTAAGACAATGGAATACGATGACTCTTCTTCTGATGATAACGATTTTCAAAGAGTGCAAAAACGCAAACGTAAGAATAATGATAAGGTAGTTATATCTAATAGTCAAAAATATAATAACCAAACTATGTTAAATGGTAGTACACAAAATACCCAAAACAGATACGCTATCTTAGGTGAATTAGATATTCAAGAAGATAGAAATAACACAAGGAAAGTAAATTTACCTAAAGAAAATTATGATACACCAAATACAGGAAAATCATTTTGTCCACCTATTTTCCTCTTTAACGTAAATATTGAAGATTTATTAAATCAACTTAAAGATAAAAAAGTAGAATTTAAAATTATTAACAAGAATAGACATAAAAGCAAACTTTTTTTAAAGGATGCATCAGTGCATTCGGAAATGATGCAAATACTTAGAAATAAAAACATTGAATCATATTCGTACACTCCGATTGAGCAGAAACGCTCAAGTTTGGTTTTGAGAGGTTTATATTATAAAACTGATATACAATTAATTCGAAAAGAAATTGAACTACTGATTCCTAATATTATAGATTCTGTTTCAAAATTCTCTACTGCTTATTCACGAAAAAATAATTTTGATACAGGTTTATATTTAGTCACTCTGTTACCAGGCAAACCTCGTAATGAATTATCCAATATAAAATTTATATTAAATCAAAGAGTTTCATTTGAATCCCCCAAGAGGAACTCGAAGGAAATCCAGTGCTGGCGTTGTCAACATTGGGGACATATGTCACGAAATTGTAACAGGCCATTTGCTTGTGTGAAGTGTGAGGAAAGTCATGGACCAGGGGAATGCAAATTTGTGTCAGATAAGGATAATTTACCCTTTTGTACTAACTGTAAGCAACATGGACATCCTTCTAATTTTAAAGGTTGTTCTTTTTATAAAAAATATATTGAAATGAAAAGAAAAATTTCGCTTGTAGCAGAAAATAGAAACAAAAAGGCCGCTTTCAATGTGGCTTATACCTTAAAAAAAAATAACACCGTACAGTTAGATAAGTCTTTTGCGAGTCTTTTCCATTCTTCGAACGGTATAGTAGATTCCAATCATGTTTCTCCTATAATTAGGGAATTTTTAAAAATTGCTAAAGAGATTTGTGAACCAGAAACTCTAACCTTAGAAGAAAAAATTCGCAAATTTGTTGTGAACTACAAGAAAATTTCATTGGAGGAGGCTAAACAACAATATCGTGGTCTTCTATCTGATTTACGAAATACATATGATCCATAATGAATTAAATTTACTTTCATTTAATGTTAGATCGCTCATAGAGTTGAGTCGAAGAGTAGATCTATCAAATACATTAGTTTCTAATAATATTGACATTGCTTTTGTGCAAGAGACTCATCTGAGAGACAGACATAAAGTAATCCTGCCAAATTACAATTTTTTTAGGGATTTTAGCTCTCAAGGAGTAGCAATAGCTTTGAAGAAATCTTTTAAATATAAGAAAGTTAATGTAATGGGCTTAGAGTTTCCAAATATATTTTTGTGTATTGAACTTTTGTGCAACGGTTCCATAAAAAATATTCTTTTTGGATCGATTTATATCCCATGCAATTTTAACTCGGCAAAAATAACAAATGGATTATCGATTATAAGTAATATCTCTCAAAATTTTGATGGTTCGTTTTTAGGAAGGGATTTCAATTCCAAACATATTACTTGGGGTGATTCACTCTGCAATTCTAATGGAAATTTATTTTTTAATTTCTTGCAACAAAATGCTTTGTACTTTAAAAGAGTTTCTCATACAACACCAACGTATCCAAACGGTTCTTCCTTTCTGGATCATTTCTTGATTAGCAAAAATTATATTGACATATTGAACCCAAATTTTAAAACTTCTTGTTTGCCCACCTTTTCGGATCATTTCCCCCTTAAAATTCAAATTAAATTACCAGCGTTTGAAATTATCCTGAATCCACCATGTACATTCATATCCTATAGAAGGACAAATTGGAACGGCTTCAGAAATGATATTAGAAACGGAATTTTAGATCATTATCCAGATGCTAATAGAAATCTTTCCAATATTGAAATTGATAACTATATCGACAAGTTTGCTAACACTGTTAAAAGTGCTAACAATATTCATTCGGACAAAATTGAATGCAAGAATAAAAAATTTATAGTTTCTGACAAAATTAAAAAATTGTTTAAAATTAAATATGGTTGGCAAAAACAACTAAAAAGAATTTATCACCGAAATTGTTCTCGTATTTATCCCGATTACTTACTTTTATCAAAACAGATACAATTACTAAATGTTATCATTAAAAGACAGGTTGAAAAGGAACAATCCTTGATATTTAGCAAAAAGCTGCAGCAGATCAGACCAGGGCCAAATGCACATCGACAAATTTATAATATAATAGGATTTAAAAGAAACAGAAATTTGAAGAGTTTATCGGTTAATGGAGATATATTGGAAGATAAGGCATTAATTTTATGTGAATTAAAGAATCACTTTTCAAATATCTACTCAGGTCCAATGACAATAAGCAACAATTCGACAATCTCAAATACTGTCAGAAATACTGTTAATGTACTTTCTGAAGTACAAATATTTTCTACCCATTTTCCTTCAACGAACACACAAAATTGTGAAAGTTTTACAACGTTAAATGATTTATCTTTCCATTCTAAATCAATTAAAAACAAAAAATCTTGTGGATTAGACGGTATTTCAAACTTTCTTATAAAACAACTCCCTCTAAAAGCTTTAGAATATCTTTTAATTATTTTTAATAATTGTTTAAGCAACTGTTATTTCCCAGATGCTTGGAAAATTTCTAAAATTATTCCCATACAAAAGAAACCAAATATCATTGATATAAATAATATGCGACCCATATCTTTACTTTCAAATTTGGGGAAACTTTTCGAGATAATAATTAGAGATAAAATGAACATTGCGTTTAATGGTTCATATATACCAAACTTCCAGTTCGGCTTTAAAAAAGGTCATTCTACTCTTGATGCCTTGTTAAAGTTTCAGAATGATGTAATCTCTAACCTTCGTAATAGCTTTTGTACCGTAGCAGTTTCTTTAGATGTCGAAAAGGCTTTTGATCAGGCGTTCCATGATGGAATTCTTTTTAAGTTGATTGAAATTGGGTTTAGTGCAAACATAGTTAAAATCTTGCAAAGCTTTTTCTTTAACAGGAAATTCTGTGTACAATTTGGTAAAGATTTATCAGATTTCGGAAATGTTAACTGTGGTGTATCTCAAGGTTCAATTTTGGCGCCACATCTTTACAACATTTTTATGTATGATTTTCCTCACATTTTTCCTAATTCAACTGGCCTGCTATATGCAGATGATTCCCTTCTCTATTCGCATAGTGAATCCCCATTACATGCTCTTAGTCAAGTTTCGAACCATCTTCAATGTGTTAAACAATTTTATGATTATTGGGGTGTCAAAATAAATATTTCAAAATGTGAAGCAATTTGTATTCGGAATGCATCTGGCAAATGTAAATATACGGTTGTTCCAGAAAGCAAAAGGCTTAAGCTGTTTCTTGATGGCATTGAGATTCCTTTTGTTGATAGGCTTAAATATCTTGGAGTTACTTTTAATAATCTTTTCAAATTTAATGAACATGCAAGATCGGTTTTAAAGAAATCGTTTCAGGTAATGGGTGCATTTTCGAAAATTTTTTATAATACCAGCCTCTCAAAGGATACTAAACTTCTTATATATAAGACTAGTATTAGACCAATTTTCATATACGGATTTTCAATATGGTTTAGTGTTTCACCTATTATTATCAAAGATATGGAAATATTTGAACGGAAAGTATTAAGGTGTTGTATTCAAAAAAATTTCGAGTCATTAAATAGACGTTACTCAAACTCGTTTATTTATTACAACTCGAAAATAACGCCAATCGGTTTATATTTATGTGATATAATGAAAAAATTTGTAGATAGATTAGAGACGCATCAAAATGATATAATGAGGGAAATTTATAATGAGCAGAGAGTTTTCACTTGGAGTAACACGAACTATCTCTCGCCGATAGGTATCTTTAATGAAGAACATATTAATTTCGATATGAATACTAACATAAGACACCGATTTTTCACGAAAACTACACCTGGTACTCATAGAGGATAGTATCTTTTTCGGGAATTTTGTGTTTCAATTATCATTTTATATTTCTTCATTATAATTTTGTTATTTGTTTTTTTTTTTTTTTTTTATTTAATTTTAAATTTTATTTTAAGTTATATTTAGAGTTAAGTATATTTTAAGAGACCTTCTCCTCTTCTGCTATGTTAGCCCCGGGAGCAAGGGCATTTCAACTCCTAATCATACTGTTTTTTCATTTTAATTTCTTATGTCAGTGTTAATGCTTGATGCTGTTCAGTTTTTAATGTTTTTAAGATAATACATTATAGTCTTAAGGATTCTTTATATCGCTTTCTTTATAAAAAAAAACCTATTGTTAAAAAAAAGGCTCAATAAATTTTAATTTGAATTTGAATTTGAATTTGAATTTGTTGAATGTTTTCGTAATAACTGTTGGAAATTAAATTTAATAATTAAAAGTGTTTGTTCTCTTTATTTAAATGAGAGTGATAAAAAATATAGATCTAGAGCATCTATTCGAATAACCTTTAATCGATTAATCGCAGACAAATAATAAACAAATAATGTTGCAGGAAAAATCAAGTTTCTATTTTTAACAAGAAATTATGAGGGCATTTTTAGCCAATTAATCAAATAATTTGCTTTCATTTAAAAAATAAAAATTATTTGGCATTTTTTTAAGGCAAAATATTAAAATTTTATGAAATTTTTTTATTCAATTCAATTGTTATCTGATACTTTTGGACACTCAATTTAGTCAATTGTTTTAATGATTTTCTCATCATATCATTTCAATGTTTTACCCTTCTTTTGTTCAAATTAAAAAAGAGAAAGGAGTCACATGCTTCTAAATATACTGGATGTTGTTGCTGTTCGTCGCTCACTCGTTTTTATTTTCTTTTGCACTGAATTATCTTGATTACAAATAACTTTTTTCTTCGCTAGATTGGTTGGGTACAACGACCCTCCTCATACTGAAGGCATCGCAAACTGTAACGATTAAACTTTTCGGTTGACAGACACACAACTTGCTCTTCTTTGGCCAATATTCAACTAAAGAAATTTACTGTCTTGATTGCTCTTTGGATTTCGGTATATTGTGATTGTTGCATGTTTCGTCTGCAGTAACAAAACCGCGCAAAACTTTGTTCGAATTGTGCCTAAAAATTCTCCAGTAATCCACTAAAGTGGTCTCAAGGATGTCCATTAGAGTGATGCGCCTTCCATACAAAAAAAATGTGACAGTCATCCTCTATAATTAAAGATAATGTAAAAAAAAAAATATTCCAAAAATAACTTATTTGTTATTTTTTTTTTGCCACGCCTCCAAATACCGCCCTTTTAGTATTTTGTTCACTGTGTCATCATTTTTAGTCCGATCGCAACATTTTTTATACCTGTGTTTACGGTTCTGTAAGGGCTATATTTCTGTGCCTTAGTAATTTTCTACTACCACGTCAAATTCCAGTCAAGACTTAAAGACTCAGTTGGTACCCACCCTAATTTTAAATATTTTTGATAAAAAATAAAGCTAAAGTTATTTTGATGAAACTTTTGCCTTGAAGCTAATTAAAAAAAAGTTATAGGAGTTACCATTGGTATACGAAATGTTCTGATCGTACTAAAAATGCTGACACAGTGAACAAAATATATAAATGGGAGGTATTTGTAGGCGTGGCAAAAAATAAATATATTATTTTTGCTACTTTTTTTTACATTATCTTAATTAATTCTAGGATGTGACTGGCACAATTTTTTTGAACCACTCTAATGGACATGGTCGGGTCCAATTTGATCATTTTCATATTCAAATATTTATGAAAAATAAGATGAAAGTGCCAAAAAAATATAACGCCAATCCATTATTCATTCGCTCATTATTATTTCTATAAATTTGTCAACTTTTTATGGTGTGATGACCTCATCTTTGATGTCATCACAAAAACACTCTGTTAAACACATTTTGATTGCTGCAAATATTGTCCAGAGTAGACAATAGTTTATTAAAAAAAGTGATTGATAATTTTGGTGAAGGGGTCACTTGACTGACATAATTTTTTACTTCAACCTGGTTGTAATAATCTCAAATAAAAATAGTTTTAATATCTGAATACAAATCTTTTTTTCTTTTTTTAATGAAAATAATACCTCAATTTAGGACACCCTTTATTGCAAATTATTTTTCACATAAAACTAATATATCGCGTAGGTTCTTTTTAGCATATAAATTTTGTTTATTATATCGAAATAGAATAGAACAAGAGTTTAAAGATCTCAGAAAAAGGATGCTGTATAATTTTTATTCATTGATATTTTCGGCTAAAACTTTTCGCTTCGGTTTGAATAATGTAGTTAATGCAAAGAAAATATGGTGCTAATATAAAAAAGCATTAAGTCAAAAATTAAATATGGCCCCAAAGTTTTGTATTGAAAACAATAACACAAACATTGGGGACATTTTGCTTATTTTCTTAACGATTTGAGGGCAAAATAATAATAGAAATGCAAAAAAAAAAATACAAGTGAAAAATTACCCCAAAATAAATGTAAAAAAGCTGCCAGAAAATGTGCAAAAAAAATAGCCCCAACAGATTTTTTATAATGTTTCTAATAACAATAAAAATTAGAAAAATGGCCCCAAAGTGAACTATAAAAAATGGTCCTAAACCATCCTGAACATTTTTCAATGGGTGCATTTTTAATGGAGTCAAATTTTACAACTAAAATTAATTCTTTCTTTTTTGCCTCTCCCTGTTCTATTAAACATTTGCACTTATCTTCTTTCTTTATAGCTAAAATAATTTCTCACCATTAACTCGAAATTTTTTGGAATCAAAAAAATAAAAGGTATTTTCTTTGTTTAACTTTTTCCCAAAATCATAATTCAAAACTCGTATGCAATTCATATTCATTAATCATTTGTAGCCGTACTATTTTTTTGTTTTTTCTATTCAGCTTATTCTCTTGCAAATAGTTCATTGCTTATTTCTAATCCTTCGGGTATTTATTTTACTATACAAAAACAATCTAACAGTAAAACCTAAAAGATTCTTATATTTTCCTTTTGGTTTTATGAACCACTAACTAACAAACAACATAAAAAAATGACAAAAAAAAAGGAATATATTCTCGAAACCTACACAAAATTGTACAACAAAAAATAAGTAAATAATAATTGAGAAAGCAGCAACGACTACAAAGCTGTTGAAATGATATTAAAACCTGGAAAAGAACTACTGATGACAGGACCACCAAGGGTGCCAATGATGACAGGCAGTCCTGTCGTAAATGAAAACCTAAAGCAAAAGTTTTGTGTTGTTTTACTATTTTATAGTTGTGTTATTTAAATACACATAGAATAATACAACAATTCCATAAATAACAAAAGGTACACTAAAATAGAACAACAATATGAAGAAAAAAAATGTACAAAAACAAAAAAAAAAACATTTTACATGAATATAATAAGCCCATGGCTTGAGGTGGCGATGACCAGAAAGTGCCACTTTTGTTTAATGCTTCAAAGAATGATGGACCCAACTATAGGAATTTTCTTGGCTTTTGTTGTTCGTGTTTTAGTTGTTTTTTGTTTTATTTTTTGTTTTGTGATTTCTAATGAAAACCTACATAAACAAAATTGCACAGTTCTTTTGTGATTTATTACAAAAAAAAAAAAAAAAAAATTTAAAAATTCAGCTTAGAAAAATACAAACAAAAATCCATGTCTGAGTTTCTTTAACAATTAGTGAAATAAAAGAACACCATATAAATAATAATAATTTCTATTTTTATGTTGAATAACTTTAAAGAGTTTTAGGACATTTCTATGTTTAAAAATACAAATAGAATAATTCAATTATAGAAATTATTGTTTAAAGGAAGAAATTAAAAATTTTAAAAGATTTTATTTAGATTTATTACAGTGGCGTTTAAATATTTTCAGCTAAAATCGGAATCAAAACTTTTAATTGTTTTTTTTTTTTTGTGTTTGTAATGTTGTTTCGAAAAGTGTTTCACTCATGCCAATGGCACATGACTTCAAAGTTGTTTTTTTTTTAATTACTAAGAATTTTTTAGGAACAGTAGAATAACCAATAGCAAAACGTGTAAGTAAAACGATTTCAAGGCATCTACGACTCTTATCAGAGTTTCGTTTGTTTGAATTTTTTATTAATTTTTAAAATCTTTATATATTTATAGGCAAGAAGATTTCTTGTGATAGCTTTTATTGCCACTTTATTCAACCGATTTTGACAAAACTTATACCAAATTAAAAATATTTATTTACAGAAGAGAACAATATGTTGTAAGTTATTGTGGGCTTAGTATTTTCAGAGCTAGAACCGTTCAAAACTTTAATAGCTTTAGTACCCGTATAAATCATTCATGTCTGTTGTATTTTTTAGTTTGAGTGTGTTTAAAGTAAAATTTTTTTAAAAGTATTGCGAATTCAGTTAAAATTTGTTAACATTATTTTTAGTTCAATAGATAAATATAAAGTAACAAGAAAAAATTAATAATATTTACAATTTAAATAGTGTTTAACAATTAAAATTGTTTACGAAAACATTAATAATAGTCTTAACGACATCACTAAGACATTTCCTTACGAAATATTTCCTACATTTCTTAACGATTTCTTAACTTCGTATCTTTACGAAGTCTTCATAGGATTTTCGTGACGAAATAGTTACGAGTTCGGTTCCGAAATCGGAAGATTTTGCCAACTAGTCGTAAGGAATTCGTTACAAAATCGAAACTTTTGGTTTGGTGGCAATTAAAAAAAAAAAAAATAAAAAAGTATGCAAAAGTATTGGTTTTGTAAAGAAAGTAACAACAATAAGATATTTTTCTCTATGATTGCTTCTGCGAGAATTGTAGGAATCAAAGAGAAGGGAGATTTTTGCATTTAACTGTTTTGCACTTCCTGCAAGTGTACCTAAATCTTTTGAGAGCGATAAAGAAAAGAATGCATCGGTCAATTACGTCCACAAAATTCTAGATAAACTAATCGCAGATTTAAATGAAACATTTGTTCCTAAATTGAATAATGAGCTGAAGCATCGTCAAGATGAAGTGCATCTATTGTATAAAGATTTAATCAGTTTTAGTTGTGGTTTCTCTATGAAAATAAAAAAAAAAAATTTTACATCTAGAATACGGTCGATTGTGTCGTCCGTTAAGAACTAGTTGAAATAATAAATACGTGTGTTGGTAATAATAATTTTTAAAATACTTTATCAGCTTCGGCGCCAGCCATTGCTCTGCGGGAGGGTCGCAATTAGTTGAAAGTGATATGAACCAACTTATAATAAAATTATCCCAAACAAGATGTTAAATTACAAACTAGACTACTTTGAAAATAGCGGACTGTGAATGTTTTTTGGAATATTAGTAACGACCAGGGACCAGGGAGAGGTGTTTAGTGCAAATGATTTGTTTTCCATTAAGCCTTCTTTGGGTTCTTTGTTCTAATAGAATGATAACATGTTCCAATAAAAAAAAGAACAAAATTCCTGCCGACCTGTCGGATAAATGCAACTTTCGCTAGGATATAATATTAATTTTGTAATATTCTTTAAGGTTTTCCAATAAGAGTAATATGATTTATTTAAAAAAAAAACACACTTATTGTTAAGGAAATTCAAAAGTTTTTTATTTAATGTGAAGTATAATCGTTACAAATAAAACGTTCTAAATAAAACGTCAATCAAATGGCCTCCACGACTTTTTCTGTAGGAGCGAATTCGATGAACCAAATTTTCGAGCACTTTTTGCACTAAATCAAGTCGTATGTCATAAATGGCACGTTCAATATTGACTTGTAAAGCTTGAAGAGTGTCTGGTTTATTTCGAAAGTCAACCGACTTCAAATAACCCCACAAGAAATATTCTAATGGTGTTAAATCACAACTTCTTGGAGGCCATTCAATATCAAAATTTTTTGAAATAATCGAATCTCCAAACTTTTCTCGCAATAATTCAATTCTTGCATTTCGATGGCTTAATATAAGAAAGGCGTAACTCGCTTTTTTTCTTTAAGGTTGAAGGACAAATCGCAATAAAATCCGTAAGTTTTAAAGTTCGGTGCAATTTATAATAAAAAAAATCAATAAATTTTATGCTTCAATTTATTTTATTTTGAAAGCTGGTGTATTTGACATTTGTCTTAAAGAAACACTGTTTGAAAAAATCGAGTTACGGCTTTTTTACATTAAGCCATCGATTTGCTGTGTGGCACGTAGCCGCGTCTAGTTGGAAACAAATGTTGTCAAGAAACTTCTTCCAATTTCGGCCATTAAAAGTCGATGTATACAGTAACGCTGTTAACAGCTTCATTTCGAAAGAAGTACGGACCGTGGATTCCACCAGACCAAAAACCACACCAAACTGTCAATTTAGGCGAATGTAATGGTTTTTCATGAATAGTTTTGTTCATCTACCGCACCACTCAAATGAAAGAGAGCCTCATCGGAGAAGATGATTAGGTGAAAAGTTGCAATTGAAGAACGATTATTTTGATAATAAAAGTGAATAATTTGTAAACGTTGTTCTTGCGTGTATCTCTCCATGATGAAATTGTAAACACTACTGAATACAATGAAAAACAAATGACATGATACAAATGTCCTAAACGTCACTTCAAAATCATATCATCCCTATTGGAAAACCTTTTATCTTATAAAATCTACAAACAATACAAGTAGGTTGGTTTCAGGCCACTCTCTTTATAAATTTTTTTAATCAAAAATTGCCAGCAGTCAATGTGTTTAAAAAAGAAACTCCATGTAACAATAATGTTAACAGTAATTACAATAACAAAACACTTACCTCTAGCTGGCACAGGATCCTTTAGCGGTGTTCCTAATTCAATTTCTTTATACTCCTGATACAAATCACCAATTTGTGCTGTACAACGCAATAGAAGAGCACCACCTGAGGCTGAACCTCCACCAACATATGAAGTAGTTAAAGATGCAATATTACCAACACCAACACCAGCACCATTTATCATGTGTGAATTACTGTTGCTATGTGCGATGGCGGCAGCAGAAAAATGTACGGCCTGTAATTGCACTTTTAGACTCAGCTTCGATGCAATTAAATTGTCAACTGTTTTAATGTATTGTGTTTCTTCCGAAGATACCTGCAATTCGAAAGAGAATGAAATTAAAAAAAAAAACTTTCCATCTAAATATCTTATTTCTGTTTTATGTTTACTGTTCATAGATGTTCACATTGCGTTAGTAAAAGTTTAAAGGGTTTTTTAAAAATATATAAGAAAGTGACAATGAATGTTTATTTTCAAAGATGTTAAATGAAAAAAAAAAAAATTCTTTTATTTCACTTATCGAGTGTGACAAGAGACAAGTGACAAGTTTTTTAAACAATGGAGCACTTTTAAAACTTCTTGAAGATTTAAAAACATTTGAATTTGAGATCATTTTTTTTTTTTTATTTATTTTCAAACATGTACGAGAGACATGAGTTTTTTTGCTGATCCTCGATCTGTATTAATGCATCACATACATTGCTATTCAGCTAAGCTTATTTTTTCTAATTTGACAAATAAATCAATATGATTAAAAGGCAAGACGGTTTTTTTACGGAGTTTATGGGCAGATCATTTAACCGATTTTCAGAAAACTTATATGAGATTAGAAATATTTATTCCAAGAAGTAAACAAAATATTGTTGGTAAAAATTGGCTTAGAATTTTAAGATCTATGAGCCGTTAAAGTTGCTACTAATATATGACCACAAATATGTAATAGTATGTGTAACAGCTTTTTCAAAGTTTGGATAGATTCCTAGTGCAACTTAACATAAAAAAAAAAGTTATTTGCATCTATAATACGAACGATTAAGTCGTCCGTTGACTATAAATTTAAAATATCTATTTTAAGTTTTTTTATTAGATTGTCCATAAACGAAGGCCAGTTTTCTGTTCTTCAGTATCCTTTTGATACAAATATAGATTTATATTTTCCATTTTTTGAAAACATTTTGAACTAAAAAGTTGTTGGCCTACTTATTTGCTATTAAAATCAGGTATTATGGGATAAAGTCAAGAGAAATTTAAAAAAGTACGTAAAGTACGTATGCATTTCTTCTCATTAAATTCGATCACAAGTTCTATTCCTACAATTTTAGGCTTTCATAAAAAGTTAACGTTACGATAAAAAAAAAAATAATTTATCGAGAAAACTTTTCACCAATTAGGCAGTACACTCTGTAGTTGTAGCTTATCTTAAACACCATTCATTGTTAAAGTTCCTTAAGAAATATTAAATTGCATTTTTTCACACGTATTTTTTTTTAACAATTTCTAATACTCTTCCACCTTTAAATCGAATAAAAATGTTAGGAATGTTTTTGTATTTTCTACTGTTAAAGAGATTTAGTTTTACGGTACAAACAGTTTTTAGATTATGGTACATTGAGAGGGCAGCCAGCCAGCCAGGATGTGAAGTTATTCTTTATGGCTTTGCAACCTAGTAATAAATATGATATGTGGCTATAAGAGACAATGCAATAAGAAGAAAAAAAAGAAAAATTGTGAAAAGGATTTGTTAGCAATACAACAATATTATTTTCAGCTTTCTTTTAGCTTTTATTCTTTACTTAAAGATGTTGCTCTTTATGTTTTTAAGAAATAGTTTATGGCTAAGAGTGATTAAAAACAATATTTGTTTGCTAAATCACAATATGTTTCATTTCTTGTCGTTTTGAGGCCTTAGGTCGTACGCTCGAATTTTCAGCTCAAATTTGCAATTAAATATTTTCTTTAGAAGAAACTGCTGACATTTATTTCTGCAACGTATTTTGTTTGTTAAATAGTTTTCTATATAAAAAAATTTTCAATTTCTTAGACAATTTTTTTTTTATTTTATATGTGTGATATTAATTACAGCAGAACGAGTAGTAAAAAAGTAGTAAAACCAATTGCGTTAATGCAAAAATAAGGAAAACAGTACAGTCGTATTGAATTTTGTTAGTGGTATTATATATAAGGAAAATAATTTCATCCTGTTGGCTGAAGAGGATAGCGCGTAGACTACTAAGTAAACAATGACTTGGGGCTAGGGTTTAAAACCTGGCTAGAACAAGTCAATCAACATCATTACTTTCTTTAATGTACATTATTGACATATTGTATTAATTGTTGTCGGACTATTTAAGTTATGAAGGCATAGCACTGGTCACTAAAACCAGTTCCGACAGCGATTGATGCTGTTCCAAGCTAATGTACACAACATCGCCCTCCTTCGTCGGTTAGCAGAAATATCGGTGAAGTAAAACAATTTATGAAATGCCTCCTAATAGGGCTTAATAAAGTTAATGTGTCTACTTAACATCGGAGGCGCCTCAACACTGCTATAAAAATTAACACAACGCGCAAAGCAGAAATGTAAAAGAGTTAAGCCTTCTAAATTTTCATCATCTATCTTCACTACCCAATCCCTCTCCATGTGTTCCGGCACAATGCACTGCATACGTAGATATCATCCCCTGAGTGCTAGTTCTAATAAAAAATAATTAATTATAGATTCTAATGGAAAACATGGCGATATTTCTTGCGGGAATTATTACATATATAATCCTTAAATCTGCTCAGTGATATGTACGGACCGTAAAAAGTCGCAATATTCCAAACCAGAATTTATGATTAGTTTTGTGAAAGAAAGTAATTTAAATAATCAATTATTCATCAATATTAAATAGAGATCTAGACTACTAAATTTTTAATTTTTTTTGATTGTTTAATCAGTAAAATTTTTTTAATATAATATATATATTTTTTAGTTAGTTTTCTGCACAGAAATGTAAGGTGATATTTACTGATAACCGACTTAATGTATATATATTTCGTCATCTTTTATTGTTGCACGCCTTCTGCTTACCACCATATTTTGTTCAAACTGATTTCATACCTTTGCCAGATACGTCCACGTATGATTAATATTTTATGAAAATATTACAATAACAAGTGTACTCCATCACTACTTCGACATGTGAAATTATAACATATATAAAGCATACTTTTGAGAGTCATTTAACCATTGATCGTCAAACTAGCCCCTAGGGCCGAGCACCAATCGTCATTTTCACATACACAACACAAACCAAACAGAAGAGACAAACTAAAATACGAAACATACTCATTTGTATGATAGCAGTCAATGAATGAGGTTCTTTGTCGCTTTATTTTAGAATTTGCAACAACAAAACACATGCAAAAGAGGGCAAGAAAATATTTATTTTTTTTTAGTCTCTTTATTTGTTATTCATAGTACACTGTGAATATTTTAATTTTTCAGGATGTGGAATGTAGAGTGGGAAGAAGCTTTTTTATATATATATTTTTTAATGGAAAATATTTTTAATATATGTAAATTCATTCATTCGTTCATTCTTTCGTCCATAAACACGATAAATCCAGTGTGTATACATACAAACTTTTAATATGATGTTAGGCTACAGTAAAAAAATAAATGTAACAATCAATTTCTACAAGTGTAAAAACGGTTGTGTTTCTGCCGCCGCCGCTTATTTTCTTCTACTTTAGTATAGACGGGGACAAAGATAGTTTTGGCTTGCGTTCTTATCGCTTTTTATTATACATCGCCATCGAGTTATATATTTTCTGAAACTTCTAAACGATGGAATAATTTGTTTCGCAAATTTTCGTCCCAGAATTTTCACTAAAGCTAAAGACCTTTCGCACAGGGTTGCTGTTATATAGGGTGTTTTTTATAGAGTGTTACATTTTTTAGTTGGCATCATTGCTTTATTTGAAAATCCATTTAACAGCTGATAGTTGCTTTTTGTTTAGTTTGCTTTGAAATTTCATTATGAATCGACTTACACCAGAGCACCGCATGCAAATTGTTGACATTTTTTGATCAAAATAAATGTTCTGTTCGTCAAACTCATCGTTCAGTGGGCGCTACAATAAATTTACTCAAAGAAACTTTTGATGAAAAAATAATTTTACGTAATGGCCAAATTAATTGGCCACCAAGATGGTTTGTCTTAATTCCATCAGATTATTTTCTTTTGGGGTTATTTTAAGTCACTTGTCTGCGTCGATAAATCGCAATCAATTAAACACCTGGAAATCAACATTCGAAGAGTTACCGGCAAAGTACGGCCGTAAATGCTGCCAAAAGTTGTTGAAAATTGGTGTTCCAGATTGCGCGTTCTATGCGGAAGCCGTGGTGGTCACATGGCAGAAATCATATTTAAACATTATTTTAGAAGATTTTCTTTCCAATAAAGCCCGTTTCATTGAAATTAAAAAATATATATCCTTGTTTTATTACGATTTAAACTTGTGCCACTCTATAAAAAACAACTTTTATAACACGACATAGTGGGGAATTTAAAAAAAATATTGTTAATAAATTTGGAACATCTAAACTGATGATTGTTTGTAGATTAAACTTGCGATATCTCCCAGGCACGAGACGAGCTGTAAATGGCATATCTGGTTAGCATTTTTATTTTATTAAACCACGAGAGGCAATTTTTTACAACATTATTTTTTATTGAATCTTCAATTATAAATTAAAATATCAATAATTATTTAAATACTAGCTGATCCCGGTGTACTTCGCTACCCCCCTCGTTATAAAATAAAATTAAAAGTATTTATATATACTATTGTGAAAATTTAATGACCATCGGTCCAATAGTTAAGACTATATTAAGATTTTTTATTTTCCTATAAAGGGGCGTGGTCCCACTCACTTTTCTCCTAGTACGTATTCCTAATTATGTCAATACTATATGTACCAAATATCATCGGCGTAGGTCAAAAAATGCCCAAAATATGGCGATTTCAATTTTTGGGTTATATGGGAGCTGCCACGCTCACTTGTCCGATAACGCCCATTTTTGTCCTGATTACTCACATTAGTAACATATGAACTATTGCAATGTTTCAAAACTCTTGCTATCACAATAGTCAAGATATATGATGTTATTCAATTTATGTGGGAGGGGCTACGCCCACTTGAAATATTAAAAGCCTAAAACCATCCTCTATAAATTCCCTTTTGAATGACACCAGTTTGGGTCAAATCGGTTGGATAGTTTCCGAGTCTATAGCGAACATGGGTACAAACATTTTTTGTATTTTATATATATAGATTAAATCTAATATTTTTAAATATATATTTAACCGATGCTAAACAAAAATTTTTAATTTCAACGGTTGATTGTTGTTGTTTAACATCTGTCGTGGTCTGCTGAGAGAAAGAGTTTCCCTCCTTCTCTGTCGAGTATGTTCACTATAATTTATAATTTTGCGCGCAAGTAGTTTTTTGTCACATGTTTTGAATATACTGTCACTAACGGATCATCTAGATCTTTATGGAAAAAAGGAAGATTGTAACTTTTTAAAAGGTTAAACCATTTTAAAAATTTAAGGCTTTTTGAAATAATACCATGTTACAAAAATTTAATTAAACGAACTTAAGCCTGTAAATCTACAGGCGAGTAGTGCATGCCAAACCATTCGTACCGCTGGGATTAATCCCTTCACAAACACGCACTCACACACATTAACGTATACTCACTCCCTCACGTACAAACTCACATAACTGGTTAAAAATTTTCAACTTTGATGTTCACTTCAATATAATTTCATTTGCATTTCATTTCCTTAAGTTTAGTGTCTTTTTATTTAACTTTCAAAAGTTTTATTCTCAATACTCACATACATACATACATATGTATGTATAGTTGTAGGTATATAGCTCTATCTTTCGTATTATAATTTTTATGTGTGACTCTATATGATGCCTTAAGGGAAATATTCTAAGAAATCTTTCAATTTCACATTATTCACATGCACAGGCCAACTTTAAATAAAAAGAAAAACAAAAAAACATTTTTGTTATGAGTTGGAAATTCTTAGAAATAATTTCAAATTAACTTTCATTGCATAATAAAATATGCATTTGACAAGTGACCCAGAATCTCTGGTGATTGTCAGCAAAAAGAGAAAATTTAATTATATAAATTTGTTCTACAAATAACTCTAAATTTAAATTCAAAAATTAATTACATATAAATTTTGGTTCAAGTTTTATGCTTTAATTAATAAATACATTTGTGTCGCATGTTGCAAAATTTAGTACAAGAGAATTTTTATTATAATTATTAATTTACACATTTAGTTAAATACTCATTGAATATATTATGGAAAAAAAAGGGGAAAACGTTTTAATAGATATAAATATAAAGTAAAATTTTAATTCTAAAAACAAGCAACATTTTGTCATGAACAATATGATTGTTAATTATTTTCCTTTGGGGATATGAAACATTGATCATGTTTCTGAAGCGGTAGCAACGTTCTCATGGTAAAATTTAATTGATACTATTTTTTTTTTTTAGTTCTGATTTGGAAATTTAAACATTTAATTTTTGTTACAACTTTTGAAACTTAAATATTTGAATTTTAAAACTTCTTTAAATGAGATATTTTTGGCATTTTTTTCTTTTTGCTCTGCCAACTCAGTAAATGATACTGCATCGACTGAAGCAGGTTCGTAATAGTGATGTTACGAATACCGTATTCGTATTCGTTTTCGTATTGGCAAAATTCAAGCGGATATTTCTACAATAATTTTCACATACTTTCCAAAGAAAAAAATATATATAAATTTTAAAAAAGTGCATAAAATGAAGAAAAATATATTAATTTTTAATATATTGTATATAAAACCATTTATTTTTTCCGCAAAATAAAAACCTTCTTTAAAAACAGACATAATTATATAATTTTCAACCAGCATCTCAATGTCATAATATTGATAAATACCTAAAGTAGTGTGACAGTGTTTTTTTTTTCTTTTTTTTAATTCAGTGTTACTGGCGCAAAGGGAGGGATTTTTTTCTAATTAAATTTGAAATATTAAGTTTCTCTATGATGGGGGAATTTCGTACTAACCAGCACTGTTTCATTGTAGAATAAAAATTTAATTAAAAATTAATTCTCGTATTCTATTTCTGTTGAAAACTGGTTAAATAGTTGATATTCTTCTCAATTAGTATCCACTTTACGAAAATTGTAAAGATGGACAATTGAATGCTGATGAGAGGTGTAGCGGCCTTGAAATCAGTACTGATACGTTCTGCTAAAAACTGATTGGATATATATAATAATATTTTTCAACATAAAAAAACTCTTAGTAAATTTGAATTCATTTCATTAATTCAAAAACGCTGAACTTGAGCCTGATAATATTATTTTAAATATGTACATCAATATAAGTTCAAATAATAATTACGTTTATTCGTAATATTAATAATATAAAAATATTGTTTCTCTAAACCTTAAAAATAATATTCGTAGTCGCGAATATTGTTTCAAATATTCATATTCGTTTTCGTATTCGCGAATACTAAAAATGGATATTCGTAACATTAATAGTTTGTATGCAAGAGATGCTACTTGTTTTTGGATTTGAAAGATTTTCGAAAATTGGCGATTTCTTTTAGCGCTGCCCTACTTTGGAACTGTTATTTTTGACATAGAACTGTGTTTTTTTTTTTCGAAGCATCAAAAATGCTCTAAGATCCTTTTTGGGGTTTTGCTCCACTTTTCTAAAAATTATTCGAACACAAATTAAGGTTGCCTTCGTCTAACTGCGTCATCTTTATAAAAAAATGTGCAGGTAAATATACAAATCTAAGGCGAAGGGAGATATTGAGAGAACTTCTTATTAAAATATTTTCCACCAACTGTTTTTTTTTTATTGTAATAACCGACTAACTTCAAAGTTGAAACATCTCTTTGCCTATTTTTTGCATCCTCGAAACGGCTTCAAAGCTTCTCATTTTCAAAGCTTGAAGTTTAACTTTATCCCTCGAGAATTACGATGCCCTATCCTTCTCAGGCACTATCAATTTGATATTTTTAAAAAAGTAAACAAATACCTCGAGTATTAGAAAGCGGATCTCTACACTTTAAAAAGTTATTTAAACTGTGGAACCAGCATTACGGCAGTGCTTCAATCAATACCACCAGAGCTGTTATAAATTGATTTCTTTAGGTAGATTTTTTTAAATTTGCAACCATGTTCTATTAAATAATTGCAAAATAGCTGGCGATGACTTGTTAGAAAACCATAACGGAAAGCAAATTGATGCAATGTCACGTTTAAAGGACATAATAAATAAAATTATCTAGAGCTCAATATTACTAAATAATGTAAGATTGGTGTTCCACTCAATACCCCTTAGGGGCGTCACAGTTTCTTCATCTTAGTGACTAACTGCACCTTGGTGCTGTGATTTCTGCGAAAAAGTGTAAATGGTGTTTTTTTCAGACATAATCTTTATCCAATTACCCTCAATAATTATGTATCACTTAATCAAATTAAAAAAAAAAAAAAAAACAACAAATCAAAAGACATGCGAATAAGATATAAAAGGAAGTGTGCTGCTCCATTGGAATGTGAGCAAGCACCTAAGGTTGAGGCTTGACCAGTAACCACACACTGGTACCACGGAATCCGCCGGTGCTGATAAACTTCACAGATGATGAACTGCTACTGGAAGGTTACAGAAGTATTTTTCGTATATTCGACTGATGTTACGATGTGTTGGCCGTATCGTTGGGAATGAATGTGCTGATGGGCATCGTGTTACGATCAATTGAGGCAAGATTTTGTGACCGGTTATTGTTGAGGTCTCCTTCGAGACTACACGTGATGGGTGTGGTTGCTAGAAAAATTTGCCGAAAGAGTTGTTTGTTAAATGACATCTGCTCGATCAGTCCTAGTGGCTGTTTGGACTTCGGAAAACCAATTTTAAGCCCCTTTTGTGCTGTTGCTTAGCAACAGAAGCTGTATCAGTTGCATTTCTTAACATTTGATGGTCCATGCATAAAAAAATTCTGACATTTTGTGATGACTTTTTATACCTTTGGAAAACTCGAAGACGGTGAACGATCAGCTTCCCACAAATCATGTTCTATAGTACTTTTTTTTATTAATACACCGTTAAAAGTCTTTCTTGCAGAACAATTTTACACTTCCCCTATAACGGATTTTCCTTAATTAAATGATTCAGAGTGTTCATATATGTTGAGTTTATACGAGTATTTAATTAAAATAAAATCTTTGAAATATTACAGTTAATGAATTCTTTTCTTTTACTTTATTTTTTATATCAAGTTATAAAAACTCATGCATACTTAATTACTTGAGATATTTATATATTTTTTTTAACAGTTTATGTCATTCTTAGTGTTGTGTTCTTTTAGTAGCATTCTTGTCGAGTTTGTGTTTTTTTTTTTTTCTTATAGTGTTAGAGAGTTAAGTTATATGTGTGTTTTTGTTTAAACAATGCTGCCTTTGACCGTAAGGTGACAACAAAATGTATGCGAAATTATTTTAATACACTACGAATTATATGAATTGAGTTACTAACATATTCTTTGTAATTTAATACATTTTATGTATTCATTTATTCGTTTGGTGCAATGCTTTTCTGTGATACGCATGTTTTTTTTAAATGCTAATTTCTATACAATAATATATAAAAGATTTCCATAAAAGCAATGTGGTGGAATTAACTTCTCCACATCCATTAACTGGAAAAGGCTTTACAGATTTACTTTCTTTTTAATTCAAGGTTCATTTAGAAACTAAATCTTAGGCTAACATTGATTAAATTTACAACTCAGCATACTTTAAAACAATTCAGTTTTCTTTCTAATGTAAAAAAAAGGAAGCACTTAGATCTAATAATTATAATTAAAAGATTACCATCCTCAAATGCTTTAGAGTGTAATTGTAATTGCGTTTCACGAAATAAAAAAAAATATGTGTAAAAAATTCTTTACATAAGAAACAATTTTCATCTTCTTGAAACAACAACAGCATCAACATAATAACAATAAACTGCACCTAAGCCTTGTCTATGATGCTTAGCTGGGATACATACAGTGTTGCCAGTAGCCGAAGAAAAAGTTTTTTCAGCAAAAAAAAATTTTTTCTTGCCAAATTTGTCATAAAAATATTATATATGTAAATATACAATTTTTCTGCGTTAAGTTTTTTTTTTATATATAATTAATTAGAATGTTTATTTAAGCTATAGGTCTTTTTATTTTAATATATATATATTGTTGTTTATATTTATATTTATTTTCGATATTTCGCTAACAATTTGTTAGCATCTTCAGGAAATTTTATAAATTATTTGAAATTTTAATATTGATTTGTGTATTGGGTGTCATAAAATTTTTTCAATAATTTTTTATGGAAAAAGTCTAGGAAAATTTAACTACAGTATATAAAAAGGTTTTTGTATGAAATGTCACAAAAATTGTTTCCAAATTTTAACATAAAAAAATTATTGAAAATGAGTTAAGTATTGGATAGATATAAAATTTTTTAACATAGAAAAAATTATTAAAAATGTTATGTTATAAAAATAGTTTTAAAAAATTAACATTGAATTTAATATATCAACACAATTAACATTAAAATGTATAGTATGTATCCAGGCTGTTTTTTAACATAGAAAAAATTATTAAAAATGTTATGTTATAAAAATAGTATTTAAAAAAATTTTTTTAACATTGAATTCAATATATCAAAACAATTAACATTAAAATGTGTAGTATGTATCTAGGCTGTTTTTTAAATATAAATATCAAAAATTATTTACAAATTTTTATAAGCTTTATAAAAGTTAAGAATAATAAAAATCCTACAGGAAATTAAGTGCCGGTTCGCCGATAACGAAGAACTTCTTTCTTTCGAACAATTACATTTGAAACAAAAACAAATTCAAAAATTTTGTTTTTGTTTTATATATAATTGTTCGAAAGAAAGAACTTCTTCGATATCGGCGAACAGGCAGTAAGTTATTATTGGTGTAAAACCAAGAAGCAATAATGTGATTATTTTCCTGTGGGACCATAGTATAATTAGATATGTAATTAAACAAAGTAACAAAAAAATACTATACATTTTAATGTTAATTGTGTTGATATATTAAATTCAATGTTAATTTTTTAAAACTATTTTTATAACATAACATTTTTAATAATTTTTTCTATGTTAAAAAATTTTATATCTATCCAATACTTAACTCATTTTCAATAATTTTTTTATGTTAAAATTTGGAAACAATTTTTGTGACATTTCATACAAAAACCTTTTTATATACTGTAGTTAAATTTTCCTAGACTTTTTCCATAAAAAATTATTGAAAAAATTTTATGACACCCAATACACAAATCAATATTAAAATTTCAAATAATTTATAAAATTTCCTGAAGATGCTAACAAATTGTTAGCGAAATATCGAAAATAAATATAAATATAAACAACAATATATATATATTAAAATAAAAAGACCTATAGCTTAAATAAACATTCTCATAAATATAAAGAAAAGGTCAAATAAAATAGAATATAAATATAAATAATTAATTTAAAGATTTTTTTAATTCTCGTATTCTATTTCTGTTGTTGGTTAAATAGTTGATATTCTTCCCAATTAGTATCAACTTTAGGAAAGTTGTAAAAATGGACAATTGAATGTTGATGAGAGGTGTAGCGTCCTTGAAATCGGTATACTGATACGTTCCGCTAATCTGATTACACATGTTAATGTTTTTCAAAAATAAAAAAAGAAAAACTCATAGTAATTTGAATTTTGATTAATTCAATAAAACTGAACTTAAGCCTAATAATAATAATTTCTCATTTATACATAAATTTGAATACTATTTTATAATATATATTTTTCATTTTTTGTCTTAGCACGACAGGCTGGAACATGTCATCTTTATAACATACATTTCTATGTGAAATCAAAGAAAAATATAGTATATAGTTAACTGAATTGCAAAATCCCGTTAGGTCGTTTTAAATTTAAGTGTTTTAGGATTATTTTGAGTACGCGGTGTGATAGAAAATTTTAATCTGAATCAATCCCCAAAAGGGATTAATAACTTCTTCAGCTGCATGTTAATCTATGTTCAATGCCAACAATGGACAAAAATAAATTAAAAAATTCAATTGTGTTCCAGGATAAAAATGAGAACTGTAGTGTACGTACACTTGTGTGCAACACTATTAATAATAAATGTGTAACTTTAGATCTTCATACACACCGTAATATGTATCAAACAACATTTTATGTATAATATATGTATATGTATATTGTATTCCCCCTTTTACATGGTGAACCTGCCAAATAAATTTTTTTTTTCGATCCTGCCAAACATGTATGAACACTACAGCAATCAAAAATATTCCGATTAGTGACTGTTTCAAGTATGCGACAGGATTGATTTTAGGTGAAAGAGATTTGTACGGCTTTTAATTGGATGCCCGATGATATTCGACAGGGATTAATTCATCCAAACTAAAACCGCTAATTTTCACATTTACTCGTAATCGCGCCGATCGCGTATTTGAACTAATTTTATTGTTTTGGGATTTAATAATTCGTACTTGAATTAATCCTTTTCTATGTGATTCCATAAAATCCATATTTAGGACATTTTTAACTTCGATTGCGTTTCGGACTATTTTTTTATTCGGTGTAACAACCCTTTTTGAAATGTTACAGGAGAATAAAAATACTAAATCAATTTCCTCAAGTGGCTGAAGAAAATTTTTTGTCTGTTCGTGTTAAGTTACACTCATATTTCTGAGAAGTGCTTTCAACTCGATATAATTCCCGTCGATATAATTCCCAATAACTAATTAAAAGTGTGATTTAGAATTTTTTGTTCATTATAATATTTTGCATTTCTGTTAACGATATTTTTGTCAGTGTAGTTCCTAAATATCTAAGCAGGCGACGCTGTTACTTAACAGCAATTAAATATAAAGAAATTAATTCTGTGCGTGAGACCATTAACGGAGCTTTTTTTTTTTTTTTTTTTTGATGAGACTACAAGTAAAAGTAATAAATAACAGAACAAGTGCTTTTCGTAAATAAAAAAATATATATAAAAAAGAGACATTTTTATAAATGAACCAAAACCAATGTCTCTTGTCTCAAATGGCAACACAACTGGCAAGAGTTTTAATGAACAAGAAAATGTAAATTAATGAATAAAACAGAATTTAGTTTGGGTTGCAGAAGCAAGGAGTGATGCTACAATTATGTAAAAAGTTTCAAAATGTATGTGTTAATGAGTGAATGTAATCGTATGTACATACATATGTACTTGTATGAGTTTCTTTAAATGGTATCTCCGTGTGTGTAATTTTTTACAATGAAGACAAAAAGTTTAAATTATTCGTCTTTTACAAAGCTCATTTTAATATTAGCTTCATAAAAAGTTAAACACAACATATACTACAAACTTACACAAACACTTAAAAAAAACACACACACACATATATAAGATTGCACAAAAACAAAAGGGAAAAAAAGACGTAAAAGAAAAGAAGAGAAAATCAAGCTACAAAAAAAATAGAATGAACTGAATAGAAAGAAGAATCATTAAACATAAGCATGTTAATATTCCAAGGGATTATGCAAATTAAACACATACTCGTAACAAACAACTACACGCTCTCATCTACACAAATGCAGGCTTTTGTTTTTTGTTTTTCGTTTTGTTTTTTTGCTAAACAACCAAGACCATAAAATAAGTTTACTTACACTCAAACACATACGCATAATAAATTGTTGGCTGGGCTTATGTGCGAGTTCGTGTGTGTGTGTGTGTTTGTGTGTGTTTAAGTATGCTAACAAAACATACTTTTAGGCTGTAAACAATGACAGCAAGTATGTTCAACTATGTTGATGTCTTATTTTCTTGTCATGTTTAAAATTACTGCATAAGAAAGTTTGTTTGTTTGTTAAAATATATTTACTACCGTTGTACTTTGTAAATTGTATTCTCGTAAATGTGTACAATATTTATTTAACACTTAAATTTCATCATTTATTTCATATTTAAATCTAAACAAATGTTTTGTCTGTCCACATCATTATTTCAGCATGCTGCCTGTCATCTTGTCATCCTTTTTGTTTTAATTTATACGAATAATTTTCATTGTAATGTTTGTGGTTTAATTTGTTTTTGCTAACAAACACTTTTCTTTTTTTTTTTTTTGTTAATATTTTCATAAGTATCTGCTTGCAGACTGAAAACCCAAAAATCGGTTTTTGTTGGGAGTTTATTAAGTTTTCTTTTAATCAAAATAAATGCAAGAATTTTATATGAAAATGTCTCTTTATGTGGTTGAACGTAATTCAAGTTTAATAATGATTTTCTTGAAAATTATTTAAATACACTTCATACTTTAAAAATTTTCTCTCTATTGTTATTTAATCCTTTAGATGGTTTTTAATTTTTGATTTAAATGCACACAATTATTTCTAAAGTGAATTGCTTGTGTTTCTTTTTTCTTCTTCTATTCAAATAAGTAACAAAAAAAAAGAATCGTGCTAAGCTGTAGAAAGTTCCAAAGATGGATGGGTGCAACGAATCTTAGTGGTCAAGGCAGCTTAATGAATCCTTCGAAACAAATATAAATAGTTTTAAGACATATCATAATATTTTACTAATTAGATCCGATTAGATTTTATCGTTGATATATTTTTTATCAAATAAAATTTCCTTAAAATAAGAAAAAAATATAAATCATGTCTTTGAAAACAGTTTATAATGTTACATCAGAAAAAAATCTTACTCTCACGGAAATAGACATTTAATTTGAGAGATCAGTTGCTAGAAGTAGAAAATTTTTTTACACAGTTTTAAGGGACATTTTTTCATACGAATGAAATTATTTTACTTAAGCCTTCAAAATATACGGCCTGCCCCACTATGTCGTTTATTTGCTTAGCTTATGTGCCACTACACAAATAATAAGTTAAATAAAATCGGTTATTAGTGGAAAGAAACTTAGTTTTTTGCTACACTATCCTACACAATCATGCGATCTTCCAAATATGAGATTTTTTTTTGGCAAGCCGTGTCATGTGTAAAAATTTGTGAAAATTGTCAGGCTTAAGTTTTTCTCTAAATTTAATTGTTTTTTATAAATTAAATTATTATTTTAATTAGAAAATAAAATCTAGTAGCTCTTAATACTTGAACAGAAAAAGAAAAATTAGACTGCGCGGAGGATTGAACTGACATCATGATGTTTCGAGACCAACCACAGTCTTATCATCAGAATTGTGTACCGCTTAGACCTTACTGCCACCACTACAGCTGCAATAATATTAGTTAAAGATCCTCTATCATTAATTGAATCTGCTGAGTTACATGTAAGTTTACACTCTACAGCTTTGAGGCTTTGCACATATTACGTAACGCTGTTTTCAGAGATTTTATATCCCCCCTCCGTAATGCTTTTTAATAATTTTTAAGTGCAAAATTTCCAATCCGTAACAAATCTTTAACCCCCCCTTGGAGCGTTACGTAATATGTGCACAGCCGCTTATTCATTTTTAATGGGTTAGAACTTTACTATATTTTTCAAAGTCTATTTTGTTCAAGTTGAGCTTGATTCTAGTGTTTCTCATTTCATTCCTAGGTGGCAGCCTTCGGATACCAATATTCTAGGGGTTTTGGAATGTGCTACATTATATATACAGCTGTATTTTATTGTATAAACAACTGTGATGAACAACACATCCTTAGCTACGTGCCTTTAGTTTTATAATTAAGTTGTGATTTTTTTATTTATATATATATATCACTCAGTTCGAATAAAAAATTCACAACTTAATTTGTGAAAATTTTCATAAAATTATCGATTCTATGCGATCAGAGGAGTATTCATTGTCAAGCGGCTGAGAATTTTAATTTTGTCTTTATTCGTAACATTTAATTCTTTCTGTTTTATACAACTGGATGTAATATTTTTTAAATATAAATAAATGATTGCACAGAACAAACATATGTTTTGATATCAGCTTTGTATGATAGTGTGGCACCTATAACACAATTTTAAAACGATTTTTTAAGTCGGTCAGATTTTTTAAGATTTTCCTGCGAATAAATCGTACGATTGTGTAGGATATGTGCCCTGGCCGGTGATAGGTAGGTAGCAAGGTGTAGTAGTGCGTTAGTTAGAATGTATATCTGTAGTACCATGGTTCAAGTCCTAATAGACTTTAAGTGTTATTAAATGATTTTCAACACCCCACATTCAAAGGCAATACATCTACCTGTAGTAAAGAAGAATTCCCGGACGATGCAGTGCTCTGACGGCATCAAAAGCTACGTTGTACCAGATAGACGGATCAGAACAAGGGGAAAACACAGAACTGAGAAGTGCTTAGCGAGATCAACACCCACATTGCAAAAAAAATTAACCACTGCAGAACTACATGAAAATATTGTTCCTAGGCAAGGCAGGTGGCGCCCCATGACGAAATTCTTACGCATTAAGCATTTTATTAAAACATTTAGAAAAATGTCATGTGATAAATATCTACTACAATCATCTTGAACACAAATTATTATAAATTTCTTTAGAATTTAAATTTTTCGTTAACGAAAATTCTCTGTTTGAAAAGTATATAAAATAAATCGTCTTAAGTGAAGTGATCACGGTTCTCTGCAAATTTGGCATCCATGGAAAGATAATGGGACTGATGTCCCATGATTTCTGTAAAAGTTGCGTAAATGAGCAGAAGGAGGAATCAATCTCTCAACTTCTCTGCTTCTGTTGTTCTGTGGAGGACCAACGAATGGCAATTGTGGGCCGATCGTCAAAATCTATAAAACTGATTATTTCTTCGGCATGTGACAACAGCCGTTATTTTATTTTTTTTTATACACTTCACTTCTTCTGAATTCTTTTATTTTTCACCCAGCCTGGATCCAAATGTTCAGTAGTAGAAAGCCTAACAGCCAACTCCTCTTATTATGACATTAAGCGCAGTTCATGAAAAAGAAAATGCAGTTGAAATAGATTCGTTTCAAAACATTATTTAATTTCTTTATTTTTTTTTCCTTATTTTAAAAACTTTATTTTAATAACTTGCGTTTAGACTTTTAGACAAAAAGTAATCATGACTAAAAAAATTTTATATATGTATTTATTTATAGTAACTTAAGTAAATTTAAAGTTTATACCTATTATTTATTACTTCTATTTAATTACCACAGTTTTTAACCCATTTTAAAAGATAATACACAATTTTAAATAAAAAATAAAAACGACACACACTATAACGAATTGTTATCTAAAAAATTAGTGTCAAGAGCCACCATAAAATACGATCATTAAAATTTACCAGCTAACCATAGAAGAATAAACAAAAAACATGTACACATATACATATGCGCCCACACATACACACGCCAACATACATAGCCACACTTCATGCATAACATAAACAAACAAACAAACACAAAACACCTTGTGAAATAAAAGTGAAAGAAAATAAAATGGTATAACCAAAATGTGAAACACATTGCAACAATTTAGCTAAAAGCCAATGTGTTGTAATACTGCCAAAAGGGGTAAAACGTGCAATTAACTCGAAAAGCAATCAGAGAAAAAAAAAGAAAAAAACAGCACAAACGAAAGAAAATTTTCAACTGACAAAACAACATTTTTCGTATACACGAGTTTATTCTTGTTGTGTTGCAGGTTTATTTTTTTATTTCTCTTTTTCTTCTTTTTTTATCTAAATGACAAAATCTTTGGAAAACATATAACAAACAAACAAAAATATATAAAAATAATTACAGAGAAGAATTAAATACATGTACAAAGAGTGCACATTCGGATAATCGTGGCGCGTTATTCGAATGTCTTAGTTCATATCGGTCAATTTCCATTAGAAATTCATTCAAAACACACAAAATTTCATAAAAGTTTAGAAATTGTAGTCGAAAAGAAAAAATTGTTATAAAATATATTAATCGATTAATTCGATTAATCAATTTAAATTATTCGATTAAATTTTTAGTCGCAATTGAATCAAGTAAATGTAAATGTTGCAACAAAAACAGTAAGGAAGCAAAATATTTTGAAGAGCTATGCATCGTTTCTATAATTTTTAAAAAGTTCTCACATAAAAAAAAAAATCGTCAAAAAATTTGAGAAAAAAAGAATTTTCAATGATCAAACAGTGATCAAATATTTAGTCTACAAATTATCAAAACATTAATAAAACTTGATTTGCTTCATTTTATTCGCTGAAAGCTAAGAAAAAAAATTCAAGTAAATTTACTGTCTTATTCGATTAATATACAAATATAAATATTTATTATTTAAATAATCGAATAATTAATAAGTTTATTAAAATGCATACCACAAAAATATGTTGTGCAGAAAAAGCTAATTTTTAATTTGAAAGTGCTCTTGGTTTTTTTTATAAAAAAAAAACACTTCAAATTTATTACAATTTTAGAAATTTCATTCGAAATAAAGAAAAATTTTCCTAAAATATTTAAATCGATTTATTCGATTAATTAATGTAAATTATTCGAATAAATTTTTAGTCGAAATTTAATATTTTAATGATGTTGCAACAAGAGTTAGAACTTTCGAAATAGATCTTCAGGTGGGCAAGTAAATATAAAAATTTTTCCAAGTAACTCGAATAATTTTTAAAAATTAATAAATTTCGCAAAAATATTTAAAACGTACATAAAGATTAACTTGCTTATTCGATTAATATAAAAATATCAATTTTGATTATTTATATATTCGAATAATTAAAGAGTCGATTGAACTAAATACCCTAATAAATATAATGTATAGAAAGAGCTTAAGTTTAATTTGACTGTGCTAATGGTTTTGTTTTTGTGCAACTTTGATAGTGTTGCCATAACTGAAATTACACGTAACAATTATGGGATTTCAATTTTAAAATTAATAAATGTAGAGAATGATTTTTGTCTTCTTTTTGTTTAGGATTTATAACAGCATATATTGTGTATCTATTTAATAAAGAAAATAGCTGTAGCATCTTGAAAGAACGATTATTCGGTGCCTTAATTAGAAATAGGAGAGGAAAGTTATTTAAAGTCAGGATCATATTGACCTGCTCAGAAACTCCTTCTGACGTGAGCATCGCATAAGTGTGTACATAGACGTCAGTTCGGATCCATTTCACTCAGAATGTAAAATTATTAAATGCACTCCTGATTAAAAGTCAAAAATTTATCTCAACTTATTATGAGATCCAACCTGCGAAAAGAGTACGGACAAATTGACTGCAAACTCAAAATAAATCTAGCCTTAATCGATTGAATTAGCGAAACGCAAACAAAAATAAGTACTTGCTGATAACATCAAGTAGCTGACTGTGTGTATGTGCGACCGATAATTTTACCGCAACCTAAATGGCTCACACATAAGTGTAACAAATACTTGAAATAAATACACGAATTTGAAATTACAAATAACTTTGGTGGATTAAAGACCACTCACCATATGGCAATATATACATTTATGTATGTATGTTTGTATGTATATGTTAATGTTTACATAACACTCTATGTGTTGGTGTTATATAAAACACACTAGACACTTTGAAAATTGCCAAAAAAAGAAAATCAGGTAAAATCATTGGCAGCAGCAACATTCAACTATCGTCTAAATGTTTCTTTAATTAAAGTAATTTCCGTTGTATTTCTTTTTGATATTTATAAACACATACACACCCCCACACACACAATTTTAATGCTAAAAAAAAATAGTTTTTGCAAGGTTTTGTAGGTGATATTTATGTGATGGTGATTGTGTCGGGTTCGATAGGTGACAGGCAGCCGTAATACATTAATGTGTTATCTCAATGGTTGGTTTTAATGTAACATTTCTTTAAATGTTACTTATTTAGAAAAATTTAAATAATAATATATACATATGTAAATATACTCGCTGTTTAATGTTTAATGTACAGTGTTGGCCAAAATTTGAGAAACTTTTTTAAGTAAAATACTTATTTACCTTTAATGATTTTTTAGAATATATAATTGCTTTTTCCTGCCTGACACTTATAATAATTGAATTATGCAATTTCAAAAAAGAGCACATGATTTTTTACGATAATTTTTTTAAAATATGAAAAATAACAATTTTTTTTTTTAAGAAACTAAAACCTTATCAAAATATGTTCTGTAGTTACCATGACGTCCACAGTAATGAGAATTAAAAGGATATTTGCCTTTTTTTGGAATTTTAATGTATATAAAAATAATTAGATGTCTTTAATAAGAACAAACTAATTTGTCGAAATTATGACAGATGTGCCCATTTCGAAATTCTCTGTTCAATTAATTGCTACAGTTTAATATTTAGTTGTTAAATCTTGCATAATTTTAGTCTTAACATATTTATATGGTTTTTTAATGATCAACTTTAAAATATGAGGTTCTAAATTTCTTACACAATATAGTTTCCCTGGTATAGACATGATATGAGCCAACGACTAAATACATCTCAGTTGAGAACCTTAGGTATCCTAAAACGTTCTCAAATTTCTGCTGATCTTCTTAAATCTTTTTACTTGAGTGCAAAATTTTATTGTACATTTTAAAATATAATATTTTCTAGTCCGTATTTGTAGCAAAAAAAAAAAAAAACAAAAAAAAATAACAAATCAAAAGTTTTAAAAAACATCAAATATGTTACGATTTGGCCAACTGTAGTGTCGTTAGCTTTAACATTCTATAAAGTTTTGAAACCTACGTATTTGAGAGGGTTCCATGAAAAGTGGCCGCAGAAAAAATTAATAATTGCCCCAAGTTTTTGTATTGAAAACAATAAAATAAACTTCGAATAATTTTTTTTTTTGCGGGGCAATTTTTTAAATTTAGTGTTCTATTCCCCTAAATTTTCGGGTTATTTTTAGTTTTTGGTTTTGGGTAATTTCTTATTTTTCAGTTTGTGGACATTTTTTATTTTTCAGTTTGGGGCCACTTTTAGTTTTTAGTTTAGGGCCATTTTTGATGGAGCCATATTAGAGTGGCTGAAAAATTAAGTAAATTTCAAACCCATTAAAAAATAAAAAAATAGTGTATAAACTTACATGCGACTTAGCAGATTCAATTAATGATAGCGGATCTTTAACTAATATGATTGCACCTGCCGTGGTGGCAGTGAGGTCTAAGCGGTAAGCAACTCTGATGATGAGGCTGTGGTTAGTATCGAAACATCATGATGTTAGTTCAACCCTCCGCGCAGTCTAATTTTTCTTTGTCTGTTCAAATATATATAGGCGTCTCCATTAGCCATGAACTTGGTATGAGCATCATGTCAGACATCGCATATGGCTAATGTAGACCGCTCATGTCCATGTTTCGTCCATGCTCTAACATCAATGCCCGATCATATGGCTGAGCAACAATGTTCGCCATGAGTTGGCCATTCAATGTCATTGTCTCTTTTACAGTTTATTTCTTTAGGTTATGGCAGCTAATGTTTCAATCAAATATTGTTTTGCAACAAATACAGCACAAAAAAGCAGCGAAAACCATAAAAAAAAACTATTTTAAATGCGATTACCAGTTAAAAAATACCCAAAAGAAACCATTAAATAGAAAAACATGAACGCTTTGACAAACTAAAACTTATGGTTAGTCAGCATCTGTAAGTATTCCCCACATTCTAAAAGGTGGACATATTATTACCGTTTCTCTGCTGACGTTATGTTTATCTCATGTTCAAGTAGATTGCTCGTGAAGACGTAGGGTAATGAAAAATGAATTTAATTACAATTAAAATTTATTAAAACGAACATAAGACTGACAAATTAAAATTTCTTTGAATAAGCTACATTGTTTTTTCGACTCTCCAATGAAAATATTGTTAGTTTTTCAGGTGTGTCATGAAAATAAAGTTTTTGTTTAAGAAAAATAGTTTTCGTTAATTTAATATTTTCCGAAGTAAAAATGACAAAAAACCCTGAGAATTTTAAGTCGATATTTAAAGATCGCTCTAGATACTTTGAAAACTTCAAGTTAAGTTCTATAGATGTTGCGCTCGGTACTAGAAAATAATTCTTAATAAAGTGATTTGTGTGAAGTTTAATTAATAAAAGCCCTTGACACGAACCGTAGATCTTAACAGAGCTCTGTTTATATGCTAACATTGCTCTGTTACGACATAGAAAATTATATCTCGTTTTAACTCAAACTCTCTAAATATCAATCCCAATAATTTTTTTCCGGTCACTTCGACACCTTTTAGCTTTTAATGGATTTACAGAGCAATGTTAAGCTTTTACCAGAACTCTGTTAAATTTGAAGGTTCTTGTCTAGAATTTTTTATATTAAAATGTATCTCTCAACTGACGCTATCTGAATCATAATTGACGCTTTCTAAATTTCAAATGGAATTATAACATATTAATATTTCACAGGTGAAAGTTTGAATGTTCAGTGTCGTTTAAAATTTTACTCGACTATAATGTGAAAGCCGCTTCAATGAAACGGGAAAAAGTTGCTACTTTTGTACTTCTGGTACTTTTTCTTTTTTCGCTGAATATCACACACTGCTGGTACAAGAAGTTACGATTAAATACTGAAAATTAAATAAATAAATTGTTGATGATCAGTAAAATACTGATGAATTCAAATTAAATGCCATGAAAATAAAAAGTTAAATTTTTTATCCACATAAACTTTCACATACTTTTCACATATTCGCATGTTGGTTTTGCAAATAAAAGTTTAATATCATGTTATTTTTCGCTTTATTTCAATCTATTTTTTTTTTTTTTTGAGAGCTTCTGTGTTTTTCGCGCAGCACTATAACACATGCACACACACAATACTTTTATAAGCAAGTACAAATGTTTGTTTGTACGTATTAATGTATGTATGTATGCATGTGTTTTATATAATTCCTTTTCCTGTTTGTTGATTTTGGCGATTCTTTTTCCGTATTCGCTTATGGTTGTTGTCGTTATTGTTATTGTTGTTATTGTTGTTGTCATGTTGGTGTGGCTCTACTGTTTGTTTTGACCTCAAGGGTCTGGTTGATGTTGTGAAAACTGCATCATTGTATGTGCCCGCGGTTGATGCTTGATAAACTTTTAATTTTTTTTCGGTCATATTATTTGTCTCTTCTTGTTTTGTTTGTTGATTCTTATTTTGATGTTGATGTTGTTGTTGTTGTTCTTGTTGCTTCTTTGTTGGCTTTATTTGTTTTAAAATGATTTTGACAATCAGTTTTATATAGAAATTATAAAGTTTTTTTTTAATTCTTAAAAACAAATTACTCAGATCTGCAAATTAACTTTTTTTTTTACTCAAATATTGTAAATCTAATAAAATTCATTGAGTTCAATCTAATTTTGAATAGAAAATTTACGAAATTATTTGATATTTAACCCTGCTGTTAGGTTTGGACCATTTTGGTCAAATTTTTTTTTTTAATTTTTTTTAAATTTTCAATGGCTTACTGAATTATTTTAAAACGTCAGTACAGGTGGTTTTTCTTATATTTGAATGTTTTTATTTAGTTTTTTTCTATTTAATACAAATTGGAACATAAAAAAATTTAATGTTATAAATCCTTCGGTTTGTATATTAGTATCGTAAAAGTAAGAAAAATAATTATGGCTTATTGTTATTTTCGCAGAAAGATTTACAAAATGTCTTTCGCTTTGATTTGCATATAAATCTATTGCATAAAATGCATTTGGCATCATATTTGGACTTACAGCAATTGCAAATTTCTGGTTTTCTAGGAGCTGAAATTTCTATACCACGGCTTCTAGATGGTCCACTATTATAGGACGAAGGTTGAGTAAATAACTCCGCCGCATTGGAGCTTTAGGTTTTACCGTCCTTTTCAATATGTATTATTATGATAGGCGCATATCTAGCGGACGTAAAAACGTAGCTCTTCTACGATATAAATCCTTTGCAGGCCACGAGGAATCAATTTCCGTTTAAAAAAAATGCATTCAATGCGGATATATCAACGATATTGCAGCATTTGGCCATCAATTCATTTCTCTTTTAGTGGTTAATCATTTGAACATCGGTCGGATAAACACCAACACTAAATTTTTTGAGACTACAGATTTGGAGTTTACAGCTAACCAAAATATTTGCCCATATTTGGCAGGCTTGAATTGTCTTAATTATCATCGTCCTCTAAAAACCACTCATCAATAGTGACACAACTCACAAATTGGAGCAAACTTGTCCCTACCTTTTTGTTGTTCTTCTATTGATAACATCATCAAAGCGGAGAGCGCTTATCATATGAAAATTATCTCCGCTCATAACAGACTAGAATATTGGAAGATCAAACAAACCATGCATATATTCGTTTTTTCTCTGCAATACAAAATAATTATGATAAACTTTTTTATTTACTCTAGATTAGAAATATTGTGTATACCCTACGAAAGACTATAACACCAATATTTTCCCGAAAACTGCATTCTTCCATGTCTTCATTTTTACTTTCAGTGATATTTTTTTCTACTCTCAGAGGAAAATATAGCAAAAAAGTAGATAAAACATCACGTTATTTGATGCCACGACATCCATTCTCCAATGTGACGTGTAAAGAGTTGCATTCTATTACATTTTGTCTATCGCAATATAAAAATCATGTGTACCAAAACTTATTCACTTTCTTAATTTTTTTCCTATCTCATATTCAGATGTATCAATATCACTTTCACATCCAATATTTTCATCTAATATGGATATAATTGAAATGTCTGAGTAACTTTCATTTATAATTTCAGCATTAGCACTGCTGTTTAAATTTCGTTGATTTTCCATTTTATTTTTCTCTTTTAGAATTAATCACAACAAAAGTTAAGCACGATCACGTAAAACTTATATTGGTTGCAAAAATCATGGTAAATATGTACCCCGATAGAAACTGACCGTAATTATTTAAAAAAAAAGCTTTTAATATACAACATTTTTGCAGCTTGTATCGGTTTTAAAATAAATGTGAAACTATTTTACACATTATTCCATTTATAAATTATTTAAAACATCTGCAGAAAATAAATTTCATATTGAACTGCTAAAAAAACAAAGTGGAGCAAAATGTTCCCATCCTAAGATACGTAAGTATTTTTCAACCTAACAGCAGGGTTAATAGGGTAGAAGTTTTGTACTGATCGGTAAATGTTGCTTATTTAAAGTTGTCTTATATAGTTAACAAAATTTTTCAAAACCCAAAGAAATTTATATTTCTTTGGATAACAGCAAAATATTATGAAATAGATTCGAAATCGTATTGTTGGGAAGCAAAACAGTTGTTTGGACACCACCAGTCACATTTGTTTTGCTGATGTTTTGTCCCGTCCGGTCCTGAACTATAACGTATCTTGGTTTTCTATATTTGTTTATTAGCTTGCTTGTATGTTCCTTATAGGAAACCAAACGGTATGACCAAACGGTCATCGTTAAATTGAAAGTGGATAGTTTTTATTCTTTTAATTTTTGAAAGGGCAAGGGAACCCCCCCCCCCACAATATATTCGTAACTAAAACACTAAATGGCTTGAAAATAAGCAAAATCTTGTGACGATAATATGGGGCAAACGTTAACCCCCTACCCCATACAACGTAATTATAAATATTCACATATCTGACAAACTAACGCAGCGAATGTCTTGAAATTCTACGAAAAAAAAAAAAATTCGTTTCGACATCATTTCCTTCTTTTCATACTTTATTATGAAAACTTAATGCTTGACTTTAAACAATTCCCTACGTTTTCCCTCATTGCTATTTTAAAAATTTTAGTTGAACATCTAATACTTCTCTTGCTACAATCATTACTATCTTCTAAAATCATTGATTTATTGTTTATTATTTCTTCGAAGCACATATTTTCACAAATTCCTATTTGCAATTTAATATATTTAATATGAAAACATGAATTGAGTTTCATCACCGCAAAGGAAATTTACCACAAAATTCAATTCCATTTTTTAGAATTAGAATGACAACTGCAAACGCTTGCACATGATTACAACAGTGCGATTTTTTTTTTTCATTTGTTTTTGCTTCGATTTGTCTGCAACTAAATCGAACTTCAGTAAAGGTAAATATTGAAATGATCAGGTTTTGCATTGACGTTATCAGAATTTTAGAAAATGGTATTTGTTTTAATAATTCTTAAATTTTTTCATAACTGTGAGGAATGATTCCAACAATTTATAAAGAATATTAGGACGAATAAAATTTAAAGGGTATTCTATCAAGTAATGTAATTTCTAAAATGAATTTTATTACGGAAACTGCCAATTTCTTGAAATTTTTACAGCTTTTAGAGCACTTTTAAGGTAACAACAGCAACAAAGACTTTATTAGTCAGCAACTAAAAAAAGTGGCTGAACAAAAAAAAAAAAAAATTGTCATAATAAAATAAAAAAATTTACGAATTACTAAAAAATATGATTACATTCATTTACAGTCTCCCCAAGTTTTTACAACAAATAAATGAAACATCATAATAACAAAATATATGAACATCACTCTTGAACAGTGGGTGGGTGGGATATTGAACACAACACTAAAATACAATAAAAAAAGAATCCAGAAATACGTATACATAAGCAACAAATATAACAACAATATTCAGCTATGTCACAGAGTGAAATTTTGTACGATTTTGAAAACGAAAACGTATTTTGCTTCTCTAGAAAATGTAAAACGATCAAAAAATTCATTTTGAAAACGGTCTTAAAATCCAAAGTGAAATTGATATTTTTAATAACTTAAACTCGAAAAATGTGGAAAACTGTACTCAAAATTAATTATAAATATTGTCTATATGAATTTCACCTAAAAAAATTTTTATTTAAATACTTCTGGTATGAAAATTTGAATATTTTTGTAAATCGTATAAAACATTGGTCACAAACTGAAAACGTAATTGATGTTGCATTGCCACCCGAGTTTATGATGACATCCTGCCATATGTTTTAAAGAAAAAGGTGGCAGCATTTATCAAAACAATCAAAACAAAACAATCAAAACAAACACAAAATAGAAAAGTCTGAAGAAAAACAGTCGACCAAAGAAATGTAAGTTTTTCATTTAATATTAAATTTAATAACTAATTTTTATATATTTGACCGATATTGTCGGCGCCGGTTGCTGAGCCAGCTGTTTTGATTTCAATGTTACCATATTTTTAACATAAATAATACGATTTCCATTTTTTCCGTTTTCATAAAAACGTACGAAAGCTGAAGAAGCAAAAGTAAAACGATACGATTTGGAAATACGAATTCAAATCAATTTCGTACAAAACCTGTGACATGGCTGATTATATATTTATAAACACGAAGTCCGCTCAGGAAAAAAAGGAAACACTTGTACAATATGAATAAAAAGTACAACGTAAAATGTTTCTTTGCTTTTTATTGCATCCACAAAACCAAACTTCTACTTCTTTGGATGTTTTTAAATTGTTAAAAAATAAGAATAAAAAAAATTCCAGGAGATGCCGGAACTGCGGTTCTTACATACAGAAATAAAGTTCAAATGTATTTTAGTTTTTACGATTCATTCTCAGCAAAATCACTGTGTTTTGCAGCACAATAGAAGAGTCGCAACACAAAAAAAAAAAAAAAAAAGAATAGAAAAAAAAAAAACGAAAAGAAAGGTGTTGAGGAAATATTAAATTATTGTGCTAAAAATAAAATAAAATATAGTTTTTTTTTTATTACTATTATTATAACAAATAAATGTTGTTATTTTTGTTGTGGTTGTTGCTGTTGTTGATTTGATACTGCAGAAATTTCTGCAGCTGTAACATACATAGTTTTTAATTTTATTGTTGATTGTTTGCAAGGAACTGCAGTTGAGTTTTCTAGAAATTTGTGTCACAAAACTTGAGTTGCTTTTATAATACCTAAAAATGTATAGTTTTTTTTTTAATAATTATGCTATAAATTTACAACAAAAGGTAAATTAAAACTCAAAAACAGTTTAATAATTAAATTCAATGTAAAATTATTAATTAATTTTTTACGAAAAAGTTTTCATTAAGTGTTAGTTCAGTATATTTATACGAGTAGGCGTACATTTTATTCGTCCTTTTGTAACATATAAATTGGTAGTCCTTAACAAAATTTTGAAAAGTACCACATCGCCTCAGCTTATGCACAAACTTTTGAAAAATAATGAAAAGAAGAACAACCGTTGTAGGCACTAATCACAATCTCTAAATTTAATATGATACGAATTCTTTTTGGTTTTTTAACTACATGGACATTTTAGTCTATCCGTTTTTTGGTGATATATCTAAGTATATAGAGGGTGTTTATTAAAGAGGTATATACTCCGAAATGAAACAAAACTGCATTTTTTATGAAATTTACTTTATTCGAAAGATAAATTTACTGGCATTATAATTTAAATATAACTTTTGGCATATGACCGCCACGGCTGGCTCAGACGAAGTCTTACGTGCAGGTCCAATTTTCGATTACTTTTTCCAACATTGGTGACCGTATATCGGCGAGTGATGCCCTCCAAATAGTCAATCGTATCATGCTTATCGGCGTTGATTTGGCGGCAAATTCAGTGGTCCGAAAAGTGAAACGGTTAACAAACGTTTCCTTTCATAAATCATTTGTGGCACGAGCTGTGTGACATGTTGCGCCGTCTTGTTGAAACCATATACAGTTGAGGAGCATCATCACTCCAATAACTACGAAAACGTTTCATATTTAATCGAATTAATTGCTCTGATAGACGATTAGTTTGACCGTAAAATGGAAGTAGTGCATGATACGTGTTTAAAATAGAACTATAATTTACAAAATAAATATGAACTGTTTAGAAAAATTGTTGAGGCGTCAGTCTATTCATATTGAAAACACTCGACAGCTGACAAAATGGACGCAAGTTAAACAAGTTTTGCCATCTTGGAGTTTTACACCTCTGTAAAAGCACCCTTTATAACTATGCTATAACATATATGATATTAGCTAAGATATTATTAAGTACTAAGAGGCTCTTTCACCAATTCTATTTAAATATCAATTTATATTGAAACGTAGTTTTTCATTTTCACCAACACATTCTCATTACACATTTAAAAGCTGTTTAAATAGGTAGCAAGCTCCATTTAAATACTGATTTTGTAACTCTGTCACATCAGCTGTCTCTAGCGACATATACATACATAAATTGTTTATTAAAAAAAATTAAAAATTATCAAAAATTTGCTTATAATTTGTATAAAGCTAAAAATATTTAACAAATCTAATGAAAAGTGATGAAATTAATTACGATTACGAAGTTATTGTAAAAGTTTTTGTCGAACGAAGGCCTCTAACAATGAGAGAACGACGTAATTTTTTTAAAATTTTACGATGAAGAGGACTTCAGATGTAGATTCCGTGTATCTAAGGAAGCAGCATGGACAATTTTGGAATTAATACGCCACAAAATAAAACATAACGGCAATTTTATAACTTCGGACGAAAAATTTTTGGTACGCGCTTCCATTTTCGTTAATTTGTTTTTTTAAAAACAGCTGAAACTTGGTGCTGCCATATTAAATAACAAAGGGCTACCATACTTTCTGGTGTTTTATTAAAGAAGTTGGTGAAAATGGAATTTTTTTAAACATAATTTAAATAGATATCTTTAATGAAATTAAATTGTGTTTAAATTTGTTTGGTGAAGGAGACTCCAAGTTTTCTTTTGAAATTTTACTAAATGACAGCAATACGGGCAGGTCATACATTTCGATTGGAGTGGTTTCAGCACTACTACTTTAGTTTGATCGTCTTTGATTTACTGTCTCCATAACCCTTTCAGACCTAGCTTAATCGATTGTGAGGTCTGCCTTAATATGTCTTAAATTATATGAAGAAATTACTTTTCGTCTATTAACCTGAAAGCAGTGATTGTGCGTTGTGTGATTTACTAAAACAAATTCAAAAAAAGAAAAAAAGAACTTGCAAAAATAAAAAAAATATTCTCTTTTTGATTATGTCATTCAGCACGTGTAGATATGAGTCCATGCGGTAAGTGTTTTTGTTGTAATTATAAAAAAAAGTTGTGGATCTATCTTGTGATAGCTCTATATCGAACACGTGAAGTAATTTAGTTGTTTAACGTTAATTTTTTGCATAGTAACAATTATTTTAGGTGCAAAATAATACAGATCAGATATCACAATTGTGTTGATCAGGCACAATGTAACACTTTATTATATCCTCACGTTTGTGTTATCATATAATTGTATAGGAACATTTTTTTATTTGAACAACGATGATGACGTTGAAGCAGTTTTAGGAATTCTAGACGAATCTGATGTGGACATCACCAACGACGATATTGATGCTTATGAAACATGCATCCCTTTTGATCCAAATGCAGAAGAATAAATCAATGAAAGTACTGATCATACTGATATATTTGAGTCTAACAATGACTAGCCAATTAGACCGCCTGTTGAAGACGTTGTTAACTATACTAAAATGTATGTAATGAGTAAGCGTGGTGTAGTGGTACGCTATGTAGATACCGTGTAAATCAACATGTAGCCATTGCTAAGTTCAAGAACTCAATGGCGGTTAAAGCTGTCTTGAATATGTGTGGAAAAGATCCTGCAGATGAAATCGAACGGTGGAACAAAAATCTTAGGGGCCGTTGCCCTATCCCAGTGCCCGCAGTTATTAAAAACTAGAAAGAATTTATGGGTGGTGTTGATTTGTGTGACTAAATGCTAGAATATTACAGGACTAAAATGGAAACGAAGAACTGGACTGTCAATGTATTTTGGCATTTTCTTGATCTGGCGATATAAAATTCTTGGAAGGAGTACAGAAAAGAATGCAAGCTTGTTGGAATACCTAATGCAAATGTAAAGTCATTCTTGACTTTCAAAATGGAGCTAGGTACCGTATTAGCATCTTATTTTGTAGTTCCTGAGCAAGTTGAAATATTTCTACCAAGAGTATTCCGCAATAATTGTGGCACTCGATCCAGAGGACGATGCTAAAAATGTAAAGTAACACTTTACAAACAAAGACTGCTTCGAGAAATATCATTCAAAATGTTGATCTTATTTAAAATAACCTTATAAACTTATATTTTTTCATTGATTTTAAATTATAGTGAATTGTTAGCTTTTTTTTGTAGTTAATAATTTTTTATAACATATTTTTATAACTTTTGTATATATTTTGCTTCATTTAAAGCTAAAATAAATTGTTTGTTTTGATTTTATTTATTAATTTTTATTTGCCATGAAGCACTTGAATATTTTAAGTTAAAAAAATACATTAGAAAATAAATCGTTTAATTAACATTTGAAATAAACAAAAAATTACTTTAATTTTTTTGGGAAATTATTTTACATGTTATGACCGAGACTACACAATTGTGCGATGTCCTGTTTACAAAAAAGGACCTTGTAAAATAGTAATGTGGGCAAATTTTAGCCTAACTGTGAAAGAATTATTTCGATAATGATGATTTAAAGGAATTTATATGCAATATAAAGTACAGGTCTAAAAGGGATAATGCGGTTATTTTAGATTTCGATTTTACACTTATAAAGTTTTTTATACCCATAGACGTGTGTTTCAACTGGCAAAGCTAACAGTCAGCATTTTTTTATTCTTATTATTATTATTTTTTTTTTTTTGTTTACGTTTTTTATTTATTTAATCTTTAATTATAAATTTGTACTTCTTTTTATTTATTTAATCTTTAATTATAAATTATTAAACTATCAACAAAGTATTCAAATCATAAATCTAAAACATTAAATATATCTTTACCCAATGCTTCACAAAATTTTTAATTTCTGCGGTTGATTTTTTGTTGTTTTACGTCTCTTGTGTACGGCTGAGAGAGTATCCCTCTATAATTTAGAATATTGCGCGCAAGTGGATTTCGGTGCAACTCAAGATTTTTAAAATATATTTTACCTTATGTTTCGAAAACGCAGCTTCATCAACGGAATTCGCTGAGTTCTGATATACCAGGGGTTCCTATAATTGTACGTAAAATCTTGTTTTATCGCCTTTGAATTTTTTTTTGGCATGCAAAGATTTATTTGCTAACGCTCCTTAAAAGTTTTTTTATGTTTTACTACAAAAGAAGTTGGTAGAAAATTCATTTTCAATTTTAAAAGTGGTTTGGTTGCAAACCAAATTTTCGTTTTCCATTTTTTTAAAGAGTCTACTTTTGGAATTGAAAACACTTTCGAATGGAACTGAGTTCGGTAACATGGTTTGTCAACATGTGATAGATTGCGAATGTAATTTCTAAGACATGCTAGAGTAAGTTACTATCTTATTCAATTTAACTAAGGCAGTCAAACGAAATTGATAGGACGTTTCTAAATTGGTTGCGTAAAGATTTTATTCGCCTTGTCCCATAAGAAAGTAATTTTCTCTGCTGTAACTGTAGCTGTAAGATATCACTTTTTATTTTTCTTTTTTGAATATTGTTTATTTAGGAAAACATTTTATTCTCTTGATTAATAGTAGTAGTAGATTAGTGATTGTATCGTTACTATACAGTGATTCTCATGGAACGATCCACGGTGGTAAGGACATACGTAGAACGTAAGGTGTCCCCTAAATTCGACTCGATGAGGCTGATCACAATGTTATTCGCTCTGTTCACAAAATCTTTGCAGCCAGTTTAAGGGCAACTTTACAGATTATTATTACTACTTCTGAACAAAAGGAAGAAAAAAGGATCTCTGAAAATACACACACATTTCATGACATACTTCGTAAAATATCTCAATTTTATGATGCTCTGCATAGATCTTCATCTGTTCCATTTTTCTTGTCTACGGTATTTGGAAAAGATGCACTGCTTTTATATGTTTGTTTTTTAAAATAATTCCCCATTCGGTTGAAGTAACACTGATATTATTTATATTGATTAAAGTTCTTTAGTACTTTAAAATCTCTTATAAATTTTTATTGAAATTTCATTTTTTTTTATGGCATATTGGAAATCTAATTTAACTTTAATAGTTGTTACTGTTTTTTAAATTTGTCTGTTTTCTATGTCAACAAATAAAGATAACAGAAATACATATTATTGTAATCCAACAACAAATAACTGGCCGTAAATATTTTCGAGCACATGTGTAACAAAAGTTTCATAACAGCGTGTTTTACTCGCTCCATCCCCTTTTCGAAAAAAAACTTTTTGTTAAGTTTATTAATGTGTTAATAAAAAAACAATTATCGTGAAATCTTTAAAAAATAAAAAAAAATAAACTTTTTCTATCAACAAAAGTTTTATTGAAAAGTTTGTTAATTTTCAATAAACTATTGCCGTCATAAATAACTTAAAGAATAAATAAACTACAAAAAAATCTAGTAACAAACAAATAAAATAAAATATATTATAAATGTGTAAATAGAGGAAGACAATAAAAATATTTTATACACTGAGAAAAATTTAAATCAAATCAATCGTGCTTTAATCAAGTCAGAGCTCTGCTAGAATTAAGTTAAGTACGACATTGGCTAAGTCCAATACAGAACTTAAGACGCATTAAGAGTATTTTTGTTTAATTTTAAGTATTATTAAGAAAATGATTGATTTTACGAAAAGAAAAAGATTTTAAGAAACTTAGGTTTGAATTAACGCGGAAGTTTAATGGCCGTACGCCTGATACTTGAGCCTTTTTTTATGGAAAATTAGCAAATAATTGATAATTAAGTATTAAAATAAAATAAGAAAATAAAATTATTTGGCAAAATTTACACTCAACAAAATATTACAGCAGTAAAATTTGATAAATATAAAATAAGCATGATATGTATAGGAACATTCGCATATTACAACGTTGTTATGTTCTGCTGTGTAGGCTGACAAAATTAAATTGATGATCAAATTTCCACTGTTCCTTAAAATGTTAACTATAATTCTTTCCGAATATGCGGAAGACGTGTAAAAATTTTCAATTGTCGTTAATCATTAGTGAATCTTTTTCTTTTAAACGGAAAAACAAATTAATTCCAAATATTAAATTGTATGCAAATCATTCTCAAGAATATCCAAAAATTTACTTATTAAAATTTATTTAGGCTCTAATTTTGTAAAACGCATCACCGAAGTGACTTTTATATGGAAAGCAAAAACAAAAATTCAAACATTTAAAAATTGTGTTCATTGTTTTCATTAAAATTTTTGAAATTTTTAAGGCAAAGCAACGCCTTACTTTCTGTGCGTTTGTTCGCTGATGATATTGTATGAAAAACAAAAACAAAATTTTTAAATATTCGAATTTTTGTTTTTGCTTTCTATATAAAAGTCACTTGGGTGATGCGTTTTACAAAATTAGGGCCTTAGTCAAAGAAATTATAATTATTCAGTCTTAGGTGCTGTGTAATTCTGTGTAACATTTGTATTGATAGCAGCGAGAAAACTGAGTGGTTTTCATACAAATTTTACACCGAAATCAATCATCCGTTTTATAAAGACTGTTTTAAAGAGTGAGACAAGCTTAAATCATAATAAAACAAGGAAATATATTTTTAAAATCAATGAAACGGGCTTTATTGGAAAGAAAATTTTATGAAATTAATGATTAAATATGATATTTGTTGATCTCCAGGTGTTATATTGTTTGTGGTTTATCGATATAGACAAGTGACTTAACATAACCCCAAAAATATAATTTAATAAGGTTAAATCACACGATCTTGGTGTTCTTCGAATTAGCCGCTCTGAAAGACGATTATGTATGCCATAAAATGGAAGAAGTGCACTATGAGTTTGACGAATATAACAATTAATTTGATTTAAAATTTGAACAATTAGCACGCGATGCTCGGGTGGAAGTGGATTCAAATGAAATTTTAAAGCAAACTGAACAAAAAGCAACTATCAGCTTTTAAATGAGTGCTTAAATAAAGCACTGATGTCATTTCAAAGTTGTGACACTCGAAAAAAAAAACACGATTTAGAAACAGCACTTTGATATGCTGTATTCAAGTGAACATAAGTTCATAAAATTTAATTTTTAAAAAATTAATTTTTGTCTAGCTGTTTTTCTCGGCTTCGTTCACGCTGCATGTTAATGAAGGCTAAACTGTATAAAAAAAAAAAAAACTAAAAAGGACCAAAAGCGCCAAATTCTAATCACATATATTTAAATCATGTTAATGTAAAAAATAATTAGTAAAAAATAAGTAAAATTAACCTAAAGTACCAAATTTGTCCCATTTCTGTCCCCTTAGAAAATATCCATTATTTTATTTTATGTTACATAATTGGGGTGTTCACTATTTTGTCATATCAGTTATATTGTCATAATGTCTTATTATTTTACAATAGTTTAAAAAAAATTGTTGTTTTGCTTCAAACAAACAAGTCATATAATAATAAGACATTTTGAGGTATGTTTAGGGTTTGTCATAAAATTACAGTAGAAATCTTAGTCCAGCAGCTGCAACACCTTATTCGAGCCGGTGATAATATTTATAAGCCGCCGCTACTTTTAAATAACACAAGAATGAAAACAAGGCAAATTCATTACCAGGTATATGCACGACCAAGGCGAATTAATTATAAGGTGGATGCCGTGGCGAATTCACGCGAATTCATACATTACCTACACAGTCAAATTTGTTACATATTTTTTCGCGGCATTTTAATGTAATTTTCGTGGAAAACGCAAATTCAGTACGACTACAATAATTCAACAACAAAGCAAACAACAGGCATTTTGTTTGTGGAGACGGCGAATTTCGCGGGAAAAAATGTAAAAAATTTGACTGTGTAGGTAATGTATAAATTCGCGTGAATTCGCCACTGCATCCACCTTATAATTTACTAGATATACACGGTGCGCTTCGCTACCCCCTTGTTATATAATAAAATTCCTTTTGTGAAAATTTAATGACGATCGGTCCAGTAGTTAATATTATATTACGATTTTTCAATTTCCTAAAAAGGGGCGTGGTCCCACCCAATTTTCTCCTGGTACGTATTTCAAATTATGCCAATACCATATGTACCAAATATCATCGACGTAGGTCAAAAAATGCCCAAAATATGGCGATTTAAATTGTTGGGTTATATGGGCGGTGCCACGTCTCTTTGACCAATCAAAAATTCATAAAGCCTATTATTCCTTCGAGAGTCACAGTAACATGCAGTGTGAATACCCCAAATATCCGCCTACCAAATTTCATCCATATCGAACAGACAAATTTTAAAATTATTGGAAAGAAAACTGCAGAAGCTGGCAATAATTGAAAGTACAAAGAAATTTTAGACTTTACGAAAAGTTTTGTTTTATTTTCTTAGGATCAGCAGTCAGGGGACGACCCCTTTTTATGCAACGCATTGGACCAGAAATATTAGGGAGTGTAATAGGGTAAAAAATATAGATGGTAAAATGTACATATACGAAGATTTATATCTTTTATATCTCTGTTTATGCTGGTTTTATTATTTTTAGATCAGAGTTTCAGCGCCTCTATTGTTAAGTAGATGTATTTACTTATTTAAGCTGTTTAAACAATTACTTCGCCGACGGTTCTGCTAACGAACGAAGAAGGAAGGAAGCTGTGATCTTCATAAATTTGAATCAGTTTCAATCTATGTATGTCGAAAAAGTTTTTTTTTTTGTGACCAGTGCTATACCTTCATCACTTAAACAGTCCGATAGGAAACAATGCAATGCCACACTAATGTGTATTAGATAAATTTATGATGTTGTCTGACTTGCCCTGACCGGGAATCGAACCCAGTCCTCAGTAACAGTTTGCTTAGCAATCAACTCATCATGATGTTTCGAGAAGAATTAATTGCTCAATATTATTAATAAGAGAAAAAAAAATACTCAATTTCCAAACCATTAATGTTAAAGAATCTGTTGGTAAAAACTTTCAGGTGACTCAGTAGAACTAATTAAAGGATATTCAATTACTTGCTTCCAAATGTTGTGATTGGCTGCGATGTGTCAACGCTAAACAATTCTGACGATGACACTGTGGTTGATCTCTAAACATTAAAATGTCAGTTCAACATTCCGTGTAATGCAAATTGTCTCTGTCTGGCTTAATTATTGCCATCTTCTGCAGTTTCCTTAAAAATAATTTTGCACTAAACACCTACTTTCACATATTTTCAATAGCCATTAAGCTGATGGTTCAACACAGAAACACTTGTGTTATTTTTGCAAATTTTCTTTTAAATTCTCAAGTTTTATATGAAATATTTCAAAATTCAAGAAATACAGAAAAAGAGGTAATAGATTATTCATTCCTTCCATATCTACCATTCATCTAAATTTATACCATTAAAAAAAAATCAAAATCTCTATCAAAATATGGACAAACAACAGCAAAAAAAAAAAAATAATAAATAAATAATATCAAATAAATAGTAGAGAATTTTCAAAAAGATTCCTTTGAAAATAGTTTTCTTTTTATTCGGTCATATTTGTTTAAATATTAAAAGAAAATTGAAGGAAGTATTTGTTTATTTCTTTTATTTCTTTTTTAAATTACCCTCGTTAACAACTCAATGGAAAACTAAATTAAAGAACAATGACTACAAAAATACAAGAAAAGAAACAAAAAACTCTAATAAAAATAAACAGCAGCAACTAAACTTTTCTCTTTCAACATCAAATAAAGGGACTCGAATACAACTTTTGACATCAATAGCAATACTAAGTAAAAATGGCATCAAATTAGTAAAAGAAAAACTGCCAATAAATAGTTCAGAACCAAGACATGACAAAGACTAACAGAAGAAAGACAGCAAAATGAAAAGGACATAGAATATACATCAATATAATAAAATAAAATGCGTATATAAATATATGTATGGATGTATGTATGTAGCAAGGGTTAGCCTAACAATATAACCTAATGAACATATGAATATGTGAAGTGAAATTTTTGTTCACGTGAAATTTTAATTCCACTCGAAGGGAAAAATGGTATCGTTAATCTCCCGTGAAAAATTATTCCCGCTATCAGTTGTTAGTGAATGGAAAAAAGGGAAGAAGATTAAAATATAAAAAAATCCTACAACTTTTTGTTCAAAAATATACATGGACATATTTATTTTAAGGAAAACTTAAAAAACCAAAGTTAAATATTCAGTGTTGGAGCTTTAGTTTGTTTGCTCCGTTTGTTTATTGCAATCTAACTTTTATGTGGTAAAATAATTCGGCTACTTCTTGGAATGCCAACAGAACGAAAAAAAGCCAACAAATTAAAGCTTCACAAATCTGCAGGCAATCGACCTGTTTTTTTTTTGCATTTTTTGAGGAATACATCAGTTTGTGCCGTATTATCAGATCTTTTCATTAAAATAAACGTTTTAAGATTTAATATTCGAATTATAAGAAGAAATACATATAATTTCTGCTCTATTCGCCATAAAAAATAAAGTGAAAATATCAATGTGCGAAGTGAAAAAATTCCGAGCGAAATATTTGTTCACGATAAGGGAATTTTTTCAGTGAACATTTTTCACGTTGTTAATCTGATCTGAATAAAATTTTTTCATACGAGTTGTTCACGAATACGTGAAAAGTGAAAAAATTTCATGTGGAAAATTATTCACGATAGGGGTGATTATGGTTTTCACATATTCAAAGTTGTCTATTGAGAACATTAAACACAGCTATTGACAATCGATGAGATATCCCTATGCTAAATTTTGCCTTGGAGCTCGCTAACTTCTTCTCTAAACTTTTTTTTTATCGCAAATCAACATGATATAAATTTCTGTTTAAGAGATCATTGGTCCTGTGGATATTTGAACCAAAAGCATTACATTTGATTAAGTTTTGCATACCCTTAGGCGTATGTTTAAATATTTTATATTAGCAAAGCACACGTTAAGCTTTTTCATTTACATGCAAACCCGATTTTAATAACGCTCCTAAAAGTATGCATTGTTTATTTTTTACCACAACTACAGTTAGTGGAAAAATTTATTGTTAAATATCATTTTAAATTTTAAAAGTACTTGGATAACAAAAAAATATATGTATTACGTTTTTCGTTATTTAAAATCTCTTCAGATTTTTCACACTTGTAAATGAATTTAAAGTTTATAGTGATGAATGATCGGTCTTAAAACCAAATTCGCTTAATATATAATTTTTATATCATAGAAGAATGTTAAAACAAGAAAAAATTCAGAAAAACGCAGACTGAACAGAATTGATTGAAAAAATTTCTCATTGTTTTCAATTAAAAATTTTATTGAAATGTGTTGAAAAATCAATTGATTTTTCGTTTTTTAAGAAACATGTTTACATATAGGAATTTTTAACGTCTTATGTTGAATGTAAAATCAATTCAAATAATTGTTAGTTCAATTAAAAAATTTATTTGGAAATAATTTTTTATTTCTCAAACAACAAGATTTTGTTCTGTTTACACAGAAAATGGTTAAAACTGTGTTAGGGTTCAACTCACAACAAAATTTGTATATTCAAGCCAAAAAGTTCACAGATTCAATTTCCTAAATTTTTAGATATTTAAAGAAAATTAAATTTTTGATCACAACAGTAATGACTTCAATTATGAAATTAATTGAAATTAAAAAGTTTTTTTTTTTTAAACTAATTATTGTTTTGACCTATTTTTGTATCTCTATACATATCGCACTTGTTCCTAACAACTCAAAATTCATGAATTTTCATTAGAGGCCAACAGTTTTTTTTTTCAATACTATTCTTCTATCACAAAGATAGATACGACTGTGGAGAAAATGGTGTAAAATTTTTACAGTGGGTAGATATGACCACTATGGTTTGGTTTTTTGAAAAAAGTTAAAATTTTGAAAGTTTTGAGTTGTTACGCTTTTGAGGAACAAGTGCGATATAATGTTTTTCTTATTATTTACAATAATCGAGATTTTAAGATCATTTAATTTCTTCTTCTTTGGTGTTATTAACTCAGATTACTGATGTCAGTTGGAAAAAAGTTAGATTTGATTTCAACTACGAAAATTGCAGGACTCGATTAATATCCTATGGAAAAAAAGACAAACAATTTTTTAAAATTCAAAGAAATTTTTATTTTCGATCACACAAGTAATTAATTCAATCATAAAATTAATTGAAGCTAGTTTAAAATATAATCAATTTAATATATTCTTTGTTTCACCTTGTTTTCTAAATTATTGTTTGCTGGTTATTCTTCTATAATTGGTGAAGTTATGTACATACATATGTATGTAAACATACAAACATTAATCTGAACAATAGTATGTATGTTTGTATGTAGGCTCCGATTTTTAAAACTTTCAAAAGAACAATTTTCTGCCATAAAATAAAATGAGGGTTAGATTTTAAGGAAAAACCCCAAACAAAAAATCAAATAAAATACATACATGCTCGTACATACAAAAAGCAAAATTTTTACTTAATTCAAGTAAAAGTTTTTCTACTGGTGGTTCTTGTTGCTTTTTCTTATAAATGAAAGTTGTTGCTGTTGTTTGTTCTCGTATGAAGAAAATATATATTCGAGAAAATTGCAATTGATTGTTAATGGCTAAAAATGAACAAATCTATAAAAACAATATAAGGAAATTCTGTTATTGACATATTTTCTTTGCATACGAGGGTTGGTTAAAACAATTCAATAACAATAACACGTTTTAACCCGTCATTAAAGTCAACATTCTTTAAAGGAAACTTCACTTTCTGCATCATTTTTCAAATAAACTTTGTTTCAATTAAATTAATCATGTCTTTTTTACGCATAAAACGCTTGATATCCCAATACTTGATATCCCAACAGTTGATAGACAATACTGGACTCACCTGAATAAAATCTAGTAAACATAGAATTTCTGAGTAAATCATGATTATTTATTTTATTAGATTTTTTTATGCAGAATAAAATTAACTGCCACCATTAGATTTTGACATAATCTTGCTATATTTATAGAAACTATTGTAAGGTATGCGTGCGTGTGCGTGTGCGTGTGTGTGTGTGTGTGTGAGTATACTTGGTATTGGGTGTGTGCAAAAATGTGATATAAATCCTCTAGCTGGGTATTCCTTCGACAAATCCTCGCATAACTTAAGGAAATAAAACAACTAATAAAAAAAGTTTAAAAAAAGTTGAGAAACTACTCAAATCATTTTTTAAACAAAAAACTTATTCGTTTCTATCAACCCCTTAAAAATATTAATATATCAAATTTTAACATTTCTTTAGCAAGTATGTGATGTGGCCTTTTCAAAAATCAAGCAAGAAGCTTTTGATAGTTCAACCTTTTTGTCTATCCCCCACCTACCAGAAGAAAAGGGGTTAGTTATTAATCCCTTATTCACTAAACAATTCTTTTCTTTTAAATTCTTCAATAATATGAGTTGGGACATTTTCTAAACTTTTTAATTGGAACATGTGTATACACTGAAAGGAAAATAGTTGCAAAGGGATGGGAAATGTGTCGAGGCAATCAAAGATGTTTCGTCTCTGGGAATCGAACCGAGATCAGTTAAAATAATCGTATTATTGAACACTTGCCTTTTTAAAATCATTTGTAATGGAAATCGAAATTTTTTTATGGAACAGCTTTTGAGATATTGTAATTTTTTCTTCTTTTACTTGACAAATCATATCTCGAGCTAGAAATGTCCGATTGATTCGTTCTTGGTCCCCAAAGCAAGGTATTAAGATGACGAACAAATGGGCCTTACTACGGTTCTCGAATCGACTTCTACTGCTGTACTAGATTAAAGAAACACACAACATTTTTCTTTAATCTATTACAGCAGTCGAAGTCGAATCGAGAACCGTAATAAGCCCAAATATGTATAATCGGATCTTTGATTGGTAAAGCGGTTCAAAATATATCGATGAAAATAGGGCACATTTTCAAAAAAATAATATTTTACAGTGATTCTGTGCTGACGAAAAAGTACAAATCGCTTAAAAAACGTCTGGTTGATCTTCATGTACGTGTTATAAGCAAATAAGTGAATAAATTCAAATCCCATATTTTTCGAATATTTTATTTGTTTTCGACAATTTATTTTGTTACTTTTGCCTGAGCAAATCCACTGGTTTTGGAAAGATTGCCAAATGGGTTTATGCGACAGTAGCATCTGTTTCGCTTTCAGTTCTACATTCAAGTGAATTTCCTCATCCTAAGCGCCCCGATTCAACGATTGAATATTTCGAATCATCACAAGAGACAGACACAAGCAGTGATAATGAATTTCAACAGGAGTCGCAATTGCAACATTTTACGCAGCCGGAACTGAATGATTTGGTGAGAGATCTCGAGCTGGCAAACCAAAAAATGCTTGCAATGCATTCTTGACATTTTTGTGTATTGGAAATAGTTGTGGCTCTTGCTTTGTCTTCGTGTGATTTTGGGATTCGTTTCTCTAGTGAGAAACCATACGTAGTCTCCCTACATTGCTTCATCCCAAAATTCTTGATAGCGCCGCTCAAAGGTCTTAATATGTTGGTGAAATCTCTCGCCGTGTTCGTCAACTACGTCACAAAGATTGTCCGGAAAAAAATTCAAATGCGAATGCATGAAATGGATTTTTAGAGACATATTTTCACCTGTACAAAAAAAAAAAAAAAAAAAAAAATTAAAAACAATACAATAGAAAACAACAAGGAATGAAATTAAATAATGGCATTACGTACCCATCTTATTGTAGTTCTTCAGCAAATCGGTAATAACTCCCTCGTAGTTAGGGCTTGTATTGTTCCCAAGGAAAATTGGTAACAACCCGCTGAAATGAATTCTAGGCCGAGTTTTCAACGGATGTTAAATATTTTGGGAATTCTGTGCTTTTTACCAATTTCCTTATGTGTCGACCGGCGAAGACGCCTTCCTTGATTTTTGATAAAGAAAGCTGCGGGAAAAGGGTTTTTAAATATGAAAATACTTGGCCTAACTTGTATAAAGCCTTAACAAAATTTTTAATGAGGCCAAGTTTAATGTGCAACGCTGGAAGGATTATATTTTCTTTTTTGACAAGAAGCACGTATTTAATATTGTCTTTGCCTACTGTGACGTTTTTCCTTTCTGGCCAGTGTTTTCTTCCCTTATTCCACATAAGACTTTAGATTGAACGAAGAGGTTATCATTAAAACACAAGCCAATATTGTTCCTGAGAAAAATTATAATTTAGGCGTTGGACTAAATGTATAAAGCACTTTTTAAATTAATTATTAAATTGTCGTAAGTTTGAATCAAAAAAATTCAGAGACCCATAATGACGAAATTATTATTGTAGCGAAAAAAAAAACATATCAACAGAACTCACTTCGGTTCGAAAGTAATTTTTGTTCCGGAAGTTGAGTCTTTGGAAAATTTTATTTGTATGGAATACGTTTTTGAAATTCAAAATTTAATTGACTTCTTTTGTACCAAAACAAAAAAAAAAGTACGCATAGGAACATCAGTAAAATAAGCTTGCGTGTCCATAAAAAAGTTTAATGTGAGCTTTGCTAGTAAAAACAACTAAAATAAAAACCTAGCTGTAAATCAAAAACAAATGAAATACAATTACGGATTTGATCTTTCAGTGTAGTACAAGTAAACGAAAAAAAAACAATGCTGAATTTTCTTTAAATAAGTCGTTGAAAGGTTGCTTGGTTATTCTTAATCAATAAGAAATGGTCATCTCGCAGAAAAGCTTTCAAAGTCTTAGCAATGAATACCTAATTAATAAATAAATTATGCAAAATATAAATTTTGATGAAACTTTTCTTTACTTGCTTTATTGACACTGAATTTTAAATAGTTTTTGGTAAAACTTTGATTTACCCTAATCAACAATTTTACAAAATATCACCATTTGTTTTTTAATTAATTATTTTTATTGAATTTAGAGTAATATAGTAACGTTTACATACATACATACATACATACATATATAAAATTCTTAAATCTTAAACAGCTAAATTTCTACTCTGTGTTCAGCTTTAAAATTTTCATCAGTAATTGCTTTCTATTATTATTTTGGGCTTATAAAATGTTTGAAATCTCTGTTGGCGAATTTGGAATCAAAATCATTTGTCAAATGTCATTTTAAACATCTGTCAAAAGCAACTTAACTCAACGAATATTAAATTTGTGTTTTTCCAACAACAAAAATAAAAAAAAAAAACGAATAAAATGTACAAAAATAAAGCCACAAAATATTTTTTTTTGTTTGATGTCTGCAGTTTGTAAGACATTTTATCCCATTTATTTTATTTTTTATTATTTGTTTTTCTTTTTTAGTCTTTTATCTCAAAAATCCATCGTTAACTTATACACAATCTCTGATTTGTCAAATTTACATGTGGTTTATATGTACATATGTATGTACATACACGCACACATGCAGCCATTTATACAAACATATATTTTGGCCTAAACAAATGACCTCTATACAACACAACATAAAACGAAATGCGAAAATCACACAGTGCTAGACGACAATATTAATGGAGAACACAAAAAAAAAAGAAAAAAAAAAATGGGGAACATCAAAAAGGTTACTACAGAGTCTGAACAGCAAGTGAGATGATGGAAGATGATTTTATTGTTGCAAAATTAAGAAACTCTACTTTAAGAAGATTGTAAACTACGTTTCGGAAATGGCTTTGATCGAAAAGATGACATTGACCGTAAAGGAAACTTTAAATTAGATTAAAACGAATTTAATTAGAAGAGGAAAATTGAAACTAATCCCATTGTAATAAATTTGCTGTAATATATGGAATAGTGATGTTACGAATATATGAATACGAATATTTGAAACAATTTTCGCCGAATACGAATATGAATATTACTTTTAAGGTTTAGAGTCACATAATATTTCAAATTTAATTGGAAAAAATCCCCCTCACTTTGTGTCAGTAACAATTGTTGAGGAACCATTCCCTCCAACACAACACTTATCTTTTTATTTTCAAATTATGTATCACACTTCTTTCTTTGCTTTTAAGAAAACTTACACACACACACATTGACATCTAAAACTATAACCTTTTTTACTCATTATAAATCTCATGTAGTCAGTCAAGTGTCGTTCATCTAAGTATACAGTCCATTCAATTGTTTAAGTAATCACCATACATATATATTTGGAAAATAAATATAAAACTAAAGTTAAATTGTTAATCTACTGAATTCATTTCAAACATTATTTAATTTCATATGCAAGTATAATAGAGACCAAGACAGTATTCATTGAAAAAAAAAAACTGTCGCACTATTTTAGATATTTAACATAATTATGACATTGAGATGCCGAATTTAAAGAATTCTACTAAACATTTTTAAATTATTTTACTTAAATACTTTAAAATTTCGTTTTTCTTTCTCTGTTTGCGCTTTTACTTAGTAAGTCAGTGTTGTTTGGGAGAACAAAGCACATGTGGCTGTCGGTGGACTTTCACATATTAAATTTTAGTTCTTCCATTTTTGAAGTCCAACAGACCTCTACTGAGAATTGATTACTAATTTAACGTGATATGAATTTACATATAAGACTTTAACTTTTAAATGATAGTTACGACATATAATATTCGTTAGTTTTTTAAAAAGATTGTTATCTTGCGTCAAATATAAAGGGCTTTCTTTTTTTTTGATTTTGTTTTGTTTTTTTGGTTGGAAAATCTTTGTTCAAATTATTCGGGAAATATTTGCTTGAATTTGGCGAATACGAATACGAACACAAATATATTAAAATAGGCGAATAGTCGAATAATCGAATAGGAATACGAGTATTCGTCACATCACTAATATTGAATATATATTTTAGATGGATTTAAATGAGTTTAGGACATCAAAATCCATATATAGTCCACATAGTTTTATTTAAAGGAGGATTTTGGTGCTGAGCAGTGTAAATTATATATGACTTCTGGCATATGACAACCACGGCTGGCTCAGACATTGTTTAATCTAGAGGTTCAATTTTCGATGACTTTTTCCAAATTTTGTGGCCATATATCGGCAATAAAGCGGCGACATCATTCGACCACTTCAAGTGGTCTTTCGTATCGTGCTTATCGGCATTAAATTGAAGGCCAATTCAATGGTCCTAAACGTGAAACGGTTACCAAACGTTTCCTTTAGTAAATCAATTGTGGCGCGAGCTGTGTGACATGGTGCGACGTCTTGTTGAAACCACATATCATGATTCTTCAATTGTACGTAAAATTCAGTAATCATGGCTCTATAGCGGCCACTATTGACTGTAACAGTCTTCTGACCAGCATCGTTTTTAAAAAAAGTACGGAACAGTGATTCCTATAAACTACACTAAACAGTAAGTTTTTCTGAATGTAAAGGTCTCTCAACACACACTAAAAAAAATTGCTAAAATATCAAGAATTTTACTTAATTTGAGTTCAAGTCGGTTGTCGTATCGCGCCAATGCTGTTTTTTAAAGAAACTTAAGCTGGATTCACCCATTGTTTCCGAACAAAATTTTTGTCCAGACAAAATTTTTTGTTTCGAACAATTTGTCTAGAAAATCAAAGCTACCGTATGAAATACATGTGTTTTATTAATTTTACAAGGTGTAAGTATAGTGACAGATAAATTAAATTTGGTGTTTTATATGTCAAACGCACTTATTTTTTATTGTTTAATAAGAAAATTACATGTTAAAAAAAATTAATAAAAATCAGTTTATTTTTTTTACTAGCAATTGAGCTTTTCTTTATTTTATTTTACTGGATATAAGTTACTATGTGCTTTTATTATACATACTTATAACATTATGTGGCAGCTCGCTTCAACTTTGGCTGAGAAAATAAAATAGGTGGCAGCTTATTTCAACTTTGTCCGGACAAAATTTAAAATTAAACCAATTCAACCAAAAAATGTTCCGAACAAATTTTGTTCTCTTTTTCTCTCACTCTCAAAAAGAGAAACGTCAAACTTCATATAAAAAAAATTTTGTCCGGACAAAAATTTTGTTCGGAAACAATGGGTGAATCCAGCTTTAGTAACATTTTTTCAGATGTTAGGAAATACAAAATTCCTTTTTAAACAGGAAATTTTTACTAAAAACTAGAAAAATATTTAATAAAAACAATTTATTCCAAAATTAGTAAAAATTTTGTCTTGTGCGCCACATCTGTCATCTTGCTGCGCATTTTTGCGTTGTTTTAAGTTTTTCTAAACCGTCCATCTGCTACAAAGAAGCTTTTGATGTCATTGATAGAACGTCGGGAATGTTTATTTACATTATGTATGTAGTTGTATTAGAAACCAGTACACATAAGTTTTACATTCATAATTTCTTACAATCATGAATTTCATACATTCAAGTCATGAACTAAATATAATTTAAGAATTTATTTTCTTTAAATTTTAAAAAAATTTTCAATATAAGAAAAAAAATTATGATCTTTAATTAAGGATAGCCGTTTTCCGTTTTTAAGTATTAAAATTTTTTGGAACAATTCAGGAGGAAGTCATTTAATAAATAATTTTTTTTTACAAATAATTTCTTTTGTATGACCGGGTGTTGTTAAAATTATTAAAAAAACATTCTTACTTTTAGAAAATACGCACTCAAATAAAATGATTTTTTTTTTCATTATAAGAAAATTTAATTTATTTAAAAAAAGTGTACCAATAAAGTTATAATTAAATAAAGAAATTTTTTAAACTATTTTTAAGGAAATTTTTTTACCAGAACTTAGTACATGTCTTTTTTTCAGTGTAGGTGTATGCGAATAGCGGTCCTCAAAGCCTAGACAACTCATGCTGTCGGTCAAATTCAGACTGATTTATGCGTCAGAGTCATGTATGTTATATTTCTCACGTGATGGCATCAATATATCTTTCGAACGAATAAAAAATTTTCGATTATATCTAACACTCTCTCTCACTTTGTTTTATTTAAATTTCAAGATAGGAAGCGTTTAATGACAACACCTTTAATAACTTAATTACGTATTATACAAATGTAGGGTATTTAATGAATTTCCTTGAATTCCACATTTTCCGTACAATCGACTGGTTTTGCAGAAACTATACAAAAAAAAAAGTCTAATCATTTGGACAAGATTTCTGTGTGCATTTTTATACAATTTAATAAATACGAAAAATTTTTCAACAAATCTTTTGTTATACGTTTTCCCATTCATTTCTTTAAAATTCTCGTATTAAAGAAAATCTTAAAAAATAATTTTTTAAATATCCTCATGTTTGTATCCATGTACATGTAAATATTCATGTGAATGTCTAAGGATTTATTTTTTATTCTAAGAATTTAGCTTTGGGCTATTTGCAACAACATATTAGAGTTATTTATATTTACATATGCAAGGATATACAAACGTACATAAAAGAAACATTATTATATACATTTGTCTTTTAATAAAAAAAAGGACTTACAAAGCTGTATGGAGAAAAAAATTTGGTTTTAGAAAATTGTGTACAAAAAAATCGCCTTAAAGTCACTAAACAAAGTGACACGTGTTAAATTTTAAACATTTTATAGAAAATCCAAAAGAAGCAGAATAGTTTAACAAAAATTATAACAGAGCACCAACTTAAAGCTTAAACATTTATAACTTTATATATATATATATATATATGTTTGGTTGGGTGAAATGTCCTTTTTTAGGGTTTAATTTATGTTCACAAAAATTGTTGTATTTTATGTCTTTTAAATGTGTCGGTATGCATAAAGTCAGTATAAAAGGCCTGGTAAAAATGTTATTTGCACAATTTTCTTCTTTTTTTATTTATGTTTCTTAACTACGAGTTCAAGTTTCTTTTATCCTTCATGTAGTTTAATACATTTTTATATAAATTTTTTTTTTATGATGTCACGTCTGTATGAGATGATATGATATAAAAAAATTTATTTGCTTTTTATATCAGAAATTAAGACGATGATAATGTCTCTTAATCTTTAAACAATTACTATTTTATCATGTGATTATATTCTATTTTGGGGAAACGTTCACTTTTTTTATTGAATTAATGAAATTTTAAATTACTAAGAGTTTTCTTTCGAACATTAGAATATTGAATCACACTTGCAGAATGTATCAGCATACCGATTGAAAGGCTGCTACATCTCTCCTCATTAGCGATCGTATTTTGATCGTTTTAAGCACTTCTGAATGTAGATAGCAATTGGGAAAGAATAGCAACTATTTACCAAATTTTTCAATAGAAATCAAGAATTCCCTTTCTTTTATTAAATTTTTAACATTATGAAAAAATGTCTGGTTACTCCAAATTTTTGAAATTCCATCGAATTTAGTAAATAGTTGGGTAATATTTTAAGTGGAACATATCACAGTGATAGAGCTTACGAAATGACACTGGAATACATAATTCTGGTTAAGAAACTAAAAAATAAATAAAAACAAAATTTACTGTCAACCACACACCAATTAAGATTTGCCCAAATTCGAACTTAGTACTGCCAGACACTCTAAATGTCCTTCGCTCGTGAATCGACGTGAGTTGAAAACTATTTTAATTTGACAAATATTTTCTACTACAAGTCCTGTGATTTAAAATTTTAAATATGAACCCAGAAAAATTTCGGTAATGTGTTTGCAATTACCCAACAACATACTTTTCAAACACAAACTACATATCGTCTGAATTACTTTACAGCAGTTAGTTAGTTGCAACAAAATCTCTCATTACTACTAGTGTCTGTGCGTATCAGATCGATATTCAAATCCTAGCGCAGCAAATTAAATTTTATTTTTATATGTGTGTTAAGCTACCTTCATATTTTATTAAATACCCGCATACCCGCCCGGTACATCGTTACCTGTAATTTTTAAAGCAAAAAATAAATAACATATTTTTCATGTATTTAGATCGAGTATTTCTGGGGCCATGCTTAAAAATGTCCCTTGTTGGGCCGTATTTCCCTCTTTTGAGCTCCTTAAAGCGCGAATTTCTAAGAATCCCTATTTCGGTTCGAATCTGCCTCTCAAAAGGAGCCCACATTCCAAATTTCATATTCCTGGGATCATGTTTAAAAATATTCCCTTTTGGTACGCTTTTTACCCCCTTAAAGTGCGAATTTCTAAAAATTTATATTTTAGTTCGAGTATACGTGCCAAAAAGGACCAAACATTCCAAATTTCATAGTCCTGGGACCATTTTTAAAAATTTTCCCTTTTGGGACGCTTTTACCCCTTTTTACCCCCTTAAAGTGCGAATTTATAAAAATTTAAACTTTGGTTCGAGTCTACGTCCTGAATGGAACCTACATTCCAAATTTCACATTCCTGGGACCATGTTTAAAAATGTAATTTTTCTACCGTTTTTACCCTTTTTTACCCCCTAAAAATTCGAATATCCAAAAATTCCGTCTTAGTGGATCTACACTCTGTAAAAGGAACTTACATGTCACATTTCAAGTTGTTAGGTTCAGCGGTTTGGGCTGGGCGATGATGAATGAGTCAGTCAGTTAGATTTGTCCCAAGAAAAACGTAACCACTAGTTTTTGCTTAGGGATTAGTGTCATTTAATTTGGTTTTTATAATGTAAAATAAAATTAATTATTATACAAAAAAATTATTTTTATACAGTTTTTAAAAAATACGAGCCCATAATTAAAAAAACATAGAAACTAAAGGAAATAAATTATTAGTTTGTTTCTTGGTCATGTTTTTTTTTCGGAAAATAGTTGGTAAATGTGAACTGACCTTTAGTTTAGTTTGTGAAAATTAAATAATTGTTGATAAGTGATTAAAACACTTGACATAAATCACACTTCACACTCAGCACTGAGGGGATGACCCCTAACATATGCAGTGCATTGTGCCGGTACTAGTAAAATTGGGTGTGGGAAGGCTGATTAAGGAAGTATTATTTATGGACATTTGATTTGAACCTTAACATACTGATGATGACAGGAAATACCTCTGCGGGGAGTTTATTCCACATGTTAACATTTCGGCTAAAGTGTAGGAATTCCCTCTGTAATGTATAGTGTAGCTTCCTGGCATATTGACAAGGGGAAGACCGCGTGGAACGTGCAAAATAACGTATCTTCCTGATTTCATTACTACACAATAGAACAGTGAAACACACACCACATTACGACGATGTTCTAGCGATAAGTTTCTTCGCATTTTCTTGTACGCAGCCGAGTAACTTCAAAATAGACTTTAAAGCACCGGCCCATACATTAGAGTTGTATTCAATTTTTGGTCGTATAAAGCTGGTACAACTATTAAGGAGATCAGATGCAGTGAAGCCGCCTTAAAAACCGATACTTTTTAATGCTTATTTTGCGACATGAAGAAAGTTATCATTCCATCGAACATCACAATGACTTTTCATGCCAAGAACATCAAGAGATTCTGATTCATAAATATTCAATATGCTGAGACTTTTAATTTTTATTATGTCTTGAATATTCTACTGTAAAATATTCAAATTTTAATGTTGTTATTTGTGGCACAGTAATTGCCAGCAATGACATCGCCATGTTAAAGTAATTAAAAGTTAAAATGTCAAAGTCGATATAGCAATTTTTTTTCAGCAATTTTTCATCGGAATTTTTGCTGGGTAGTCTTTAGTAGCAACATTAAAAATTTTTTCTTGCCATATAGACTGTATGATTAACGAGTCAATGTGCTATATCCTTTTTATGCTTCCTGCCCCAAACATTTATTTTAATTTTAATATTCAAAAACTTTTCATCTTTTTCAACATCTTTTAGTTGTGTGTGTGTGTGTACCCACCCATAAAAAGTTTTTCTTGATTTATAGTAATTTGTATGCATTAAAGATTGCCATTTGTTATTTTCATGTTTCTGTAATAAAAAAAAAGCAAAAATTATATATTATATCCTTGTCTAGCCATTAAAAACATAATGATTGTTTCCGTTTTAATAAAAAGTAACACAATTCTTCAAAAAAAAAAAAAAAAAAAATCAGCAACAAAGAGAGACAGGTTTTGGTTTTAAAGATACAAGTAGCAAATGGCTAAAATAAAACACTTTATATTCTCAGCGGATCAAAAAGGTTCGTTTTCATTATTTTGGCTTCAAAACACTTTGAATTTGTTTGTAGGCATTTTTCTTTCCTTTTAGTGGGCGGAATTTATAAAAACTCCTTTGTATTCTTTCTTAGTTGTTTCTTTTTTTCCATCTGTGTAAATCTTAAACAATAAATGTGAAAAGAATAGAGTGAGAAAAAAAAATTGTTATGCATTATGAGTGTTTCGTACATTTGACACTTGACAAATGACATTTTATTTAGGCTCGTACTTTACCAACTGACCTCACTTATTAATAATAACTTTTTCTTTCACATATTCTCGGCGTTTCTGTTTTGTTTATTATTTGATTTGGTTGTTTTTTCCTATTTTTGTTCTTTTGTTATTCGTTTGTGTTTTTAATGTTATGGGGAGAGTTTTCATACCTGTTATGGTATGAGTGTTGCATGATTGTATGTTCAAGTGGTCAATATATGGGGTATAGGGATTAGATTTTTTCGCCAGGATAAAGTTTTTTTTTTTTTTATAAAATTCACTTTGCCATAGGCGGTGATTAATATTGTATGTGTAAGTGGCACTGTGGCAGTTATTATTGGATTGTTAAAATGATAAAAAGTAAAGCAATAGACTAATACCGGCATGATTAATTAAAAATCATCACGAACGTTTTGGGGATGCCTTCATATACAATCTGTGTGGTCTTTCTTTCTCATCCTGCTAGAGACGTATTAGTATTTCCCTCATGCAGACATTTTAAAAGCGATAGTTGAATGAGCCAACTTATTCTACAACAAGAACTATATGACCTCGCTTCGATGCTAATAGAACCAAACAGCCACTTAAATTCATTAGTTGCACGTCTGCTGCCTCATGGTCACAATTTCAGGGATATGCTCTTTTGGCGCCAACGCCAGACGCATGGGTCTGCTTTATAAAAACTACTGCTTTGACTGTAACGACGAGGAGAATGTAGAAATTATTATACATCATCAGAGCCCCTATTCTGCTTTCATTTTCTAGTTGTTAGATCCTTAAACAGCCTCTCCGAGCCTTCGGCTGTGGAAATCAGGAACTTTTGTTTAATTATATGGGGCAGCGGATGGTTTTTTTGCTGACTATCCAGACGGCGTTAAGCTGTACTCTAGGAGATCACAACTTCTCCAGGTTTTGTACACCTGTCTCTCTCTCTCTGCCTTTCTTTTAATCTTTTTCTGCATCCAGTTTTCTACACTCATTATTTAGCTTTTTGTCTCTTCCTTTAGGCCTCACAAAGAGACAATATCTGGACCCAAGTGCGAATGCATTTGTACTCTTCACTAGCAACCTGAGAACTTCAATTTATTTAATAAATCTCTTTTCATTTTTCTCATTCATTGGTAAAATCAGTATAATTGTCGTGGAAGCAAAGCAGTTAATAAAATGGCTCAACACAGCACAGCTTTGGAAAAGTGTGTTTTTTTTTTTTGCCGCATGAGAACTATTAATATCGATGGGCCAGAATAACGTTTCAAAATTGTGGAAACTTTTTTTCTGTTCGCGAAGTTCGCTTAACAATCGATTTATTGCAAAATCAAGTATGGTGAGTAATTTATTTCCAGAAGTGGTCCTGTTCCTGTTCCCTCGTTCTTGAGATTTATCGCGTCTGGATCAATTTTTATGGGAAGTACCCACTACTCTTAAATCTTTGAAAGCCAACATTATTGTTTGTTTTTAATAATATCACAAATTATAAAATGAATCATTAGAAATTATTCACATTCTAAATCGTAAATTAATCTGAATATTTATGAACCGCTAAAGCTTTAAATGTTCAAAGTATTTCTTATTTCATCCGACTTGCCTGTACAATATTCACTTATTATATTATTACGTTCGTTTATCTATCGCCAGCACTTATGCCAATTACTGTTGATTTTTTTACATGTGATTATCGCATATGAATATGATTAACTTACGCACATGTACAATGTCACATTATCTTTCATACAACAATTTAAAGCGGAAAAATAGAAAATTAGAACAATTACATACTTACGATACTATTTAGCATTGTTATTGTTTGCTTACTAATACCCTCACAGTTGTACGAACACAAAAATAATCACGCACTAACACTTACACGCACTTAACCTAAAGCATAATTGTAAGTGTTGTAGCAACTAGAGTGTAACTAATGCGCATTTAGTTACACAAACAAACAAACAAACAAACAAATAATATTTATAATAGGAAAAGAGAAAAAAAGCTCTCTTGTGCTATATATGTTAATACTACTGTAAATCTCATGGTATGCGTAAAAGTTTTGTTTATTTTATTGTATTTTATTTTATATAATCATGCTTTAAGTTAATGAGACAATTTGTAAGCAGGACTTTTCATGACAGAGAAGATCATCTGCATCTTGGTTATATGCAACCATTTCGAAAAGATTCTTTGTAAAAATAAAAAATCTATATTAGGAAATTCATTGCTGCAGGAGTTACATGCCAGGTAAATATTGTCTAATGTCCCCAAATTAAAGAGTGTTGTCCCAAAACTCCCATGGAAATCCCCAATTATGTCCCCAATAAATATATGTACATATATTAAGCATCATAAAAAACTATTTTTTTTATTAATTTTATTACACACATTTATGTGCTCAATGGAACTTTTGAATCCATAGAATATTTTAAAATTCCATACACGGAATCAAATTTATTAAATAACTCGAAATTTTCCATACTCTCAGTGAATATTGTAAGCATTTATTTTGCTAGTACAGTTAAATAATCTAAAAAAAAATTTTTTGAACTCCTTTTGCTTCTAATTCCTTTGAACATTTTATACCAACATCAATTTCAGCAACAACCAATTACTTTCCTTATCGTCAATTAGTACATCCATTTTGGCAATATCGAATTCAATAAATTCTGGTTTTAAAAATTTTGAACAAATTGTTATAAAAACCAACATCCTCAATACCATCGCCTTGAAATAATCGAAATATGCAGAAGAAAAACGCCAAGATACATAAACATATATGTAAGTATGTAAATATATGTATGAAAAAAATGGTAAAATAAAGCAAAATTGATAATTCAGTATACTGAAAATGTAAAATCACCAAATCCCTCCCCACGATAATCTGACGCAAAGAACCAGATAAAATCCCCACACCTGGCTACACTCGTTACATGCACGAAATATAGGATTTTTATTTATCACACCAGTTTTTTAAGATCGTGAGATTGTGAAACCCAATAAACTAATAATTAAAAAAAAAAATAAAAAAAAAAAATGCACAAAACTTAATTTTTTTTTGGCTCTTAAAACAATGTAAGTCATTAATAATCGGTTATAAAAAAGTTTTGTTTATTCAAAAAAAAAAAATATTAAAATATATTTGTTTTTTTTTTAAATAAAATTAGCAGTTAAAAAATATAATAAATAATTAAAATTGAATAAAAATAAAAAAATGCACATAAAAACATTTAGTGTTAAGTTTTTGTGCTTGCTTTTTGTTTTTGTTGCACTTAAGTGAGCAAAGTAAATGATACAGTTATAATAATTAATTTGCAATTAAATTTCTATTAATTCGATTTTTGTGGTCAAAAAATTAAATAACAACCACTTGTGTTTTCGTTTATTATTATATTGTCTCTTAATGATGAAATTAAATGTTATTAAATTTAAAAGTGTTTTTTTTTTTATAAAAAAAGACTAGCTAAGACCCGGCTGGATTCGCTACAACACAAACTTTTCTATTTAAAATTAGTTAATTTACATTATTGCTAATGCCTTAATTTAGACTTTCCTCCAGGAGATTTTATAAACGAAAACTTAATCACTTCTCATCTGTGAGAAGTGCCACACCCTTACGACCAATTCATACTTTTTTCGGGAAACTTTTACACAAAATTTAAGGTTTTTTACTTAATTAGTGCCACAAAAAAATATATTTTAAAACAGTTTTTCATTTTAGGTGGGAGGTGCCATGCCTTATCTAATATTATAATGAAATTTTTTTTTTAGATAACGTTACAGAATAACTTCTATAAAGTCTCAGGTCATTTACTTTAAAAGTTACCAACATATATTAAGAATATTATGTGAGGCTTGACACACCCACTTTTCGAATTTTTAATATTTTACCCTTAGAACTAATAAAAAAAATGGGCCACGCGCTTTACATTTCATATATCCAGATGCATAAGTTCCATTAATGTCATCAATTAAAAACTATAGAAAGTGCCACACGCATTATTTCTTTTAATGTTTTATTTTTTTTTAGAATCATGCACTAAATTAAGGCTGTAACTCCCACAAAGTTTTACAAGAAGTTCCCAAGATATGTATCCAATTTATCTTGCCTAAGTTTTAATAAATTTTCTTTAAATATACAATATACAACGGCGTTAGCACATAAAAAAATTCATGTGTTTATCTGCATTAGATGAATGAATACATTAAATTAAAAAGTTACTCTATATAAAAAGTGTCACGCTCCATAATTTGTGTTATAATTACTTTGTTATAGAATAATGCATACCATTAACCCATTTAAAGCCCAACGAAAATGACAAGGAAAAATTTTAAAAATTCTTTATTTATAGTTTTCTAATTTTCTTGACCTTTTTAATTTATTTAAATTAGATTTAAACTCAATTTCTCCTGAAGAAGCCAACCAACGGTGTGGCGAAATATCGAAAAATTAATATTAAAAACATTTTTTATATAAAAACGACCTAAAGCTTGAAAAATTATTATAAAATTAATTCTTTATTTATATAAAATTAGGAGTACTAAAAAACTGAAAAACAAAAAAAAAGGTATTTTTTGCCATCTAGTCAAAAGCGTTGCATACTTGAGGACGATGCCCGAGGAGATTATTTTTTTGACAATTGATCCATGCCTTTATTAAAACGTTCAAACAAACATAGGATATCCCTATCAGACTTTAACTTTTTTCTGTATTCTTTCTTTCGACAGTTCTTACAGGCTATTGGGAATCATTGTTCTCACTATTTTTTATTGAACCTATTGTAATATTTGCCTCTGGACTTTTTTATCATCTCCTTTATAGTGTGTATTGAGATTTCATTATGTTACCAAAATAACAAATCCCAAAAGTTACAACAAATGAACAAAAATTACCTCATATTACTGACGGAATGGTTTACTGAACCCTCTGGTCTCTGGAAACACCAATTCATTATTGGAAAATCTGAGAATGATTTATGCAGATTCTGCGAAATGCAAAAAGAGACGCTAGAGCACATCCTCTGTGCTTGTCCGACGGTAACACAGGAGGCATCTTAGTGTCTCCAATAGAGATTTACAATCTCTCACCGAGTAGTGTGGCTTGTTTTATTCGCAGCTTTAATTTAATTCGGTGGATATTTGGGCTTCAAAAAAAAAAAAAACCTTTTGGATTTGCAGGATTTGTGTCTTATTTATGAGCAACATTTTCACACTTTGGTAGACCATGTATCATTACTTTTATCACTTGACTTATCATACTATATAATAAAGCAATAGCAGTATCCAGAGAAACTTCTCACAGCTTGATTTTTGTAACCAAATGATGATTTTACTACTTCACCATGGGTTCTTCGAGCCACAGCGGCCGTAAATGGGTTAATAGAAAAGATCCTTAAAAATCTCAAAACATATACTTAAATAGTTCCCAAGATACAGCAACGTTTTAATTGGACGAGGTGATATGCAAAATTTTTATATATTTAGTAATTTTTCTTTAAAAGCAACATGCACCAATATGCACACAAAATTTTAAGTTTCATAAATATTATAATATGAAAAGTTTCTCTATATGAAAATTGCAATGCCTACTGAAGATATTAAAACAATTGGCACCGCCTATTGTTTGTTCCTGATTTTCACAAATATACTTTAAAAATTTCAGCAGGATTGGTTTACCAAACATACAAACAGATAAACAATTTTAATAATATTTCATTCAATTAAAATATTAATTAAAAAAATAAAAATACTTTGAGTATAACGGACTATGAGAGTTTGTTAAATATTAGTAGCAAGCAATCAGACATGGGGAATTTCGTACTAACCAAAATCGTTTCAATATGTGAAAATAAAATAAAAATTAATTAAATTAATTCTCGTATTATATTTCTGTTGAAAACTTGGTTAAATAGTTGATATTCTTCCCAATTAGTATCCACTTTACGAAAATTGTAAAGATAGACAATTGATCGCTGATGAGAAGTGTAGCGGCCTTGAAATCGGTATACTGATACGTACAGCTAATCTGATTGCACATGCTAATGTTTTTCAAAAATAGAAAACTCATAGTAATTTGAATTTTCATTAATTCAATAAAACTGAACTTAAGCCCAATAATAATAATTTCTAATTTGAATTAAAAAGTTTTGAAATTTGCACAATACTACGCAATCAACAGAATTAATGAGAAATAAACACTTGTTGATATGACGAAGACACATAAGAGACTGAGATGTCAAATAGAAGTTAAATTTTTAATTCTTCATTTCGCTTTAAAGTGGAAAAAGAAGAACGTCCCTTTAAAGGGATCTTATGCACTAATGGGTTAGAAAGTTTTGAAAATGTTTTTTGTGAAAAAAACTGAACTTGAGAAAGTTTCTGAATTGATGACAACGACATTAACCGAAATTTATAATTCAAATTTTAGAGAAATTTAATATATTTATTTTAATTAAAAAAAAATTTTGAAGTTTTAAATATTTTTTTAAATATTCTAGCTAATAAAATAAAAGAAATATGATCGCATATGTTCTTCTTAAGAACATGCAGTCATTTAAGTTTGAAGAAATTCTCAGGGAATTTCATCCTAAATGCCATTTCTGTCAATTGGCAGGAAAAATTAAAAAAAAAAATACCATGAACATGTAAAAATAATTTTAAACAAAACAACAATTTATGTAGGCTTTAGATAAAGTATACAACGAAAGAATAATACAGAAATTAAGACAAATCTTAACAGCAGACATCCTCAAATATTGAAAGAGATTTTTTTTCATATGTTTTTCCCTTTCAATTTCTTACTCCTGCAAAAAACCCAATAATCTCTTTATAAGAAAGTTACTTAATAATTGTTTAGTTTCCACCATTCTTTATTTAATACCTAGAAATCACTACAATCCTTTAACCCAATTTGTGTATCTTAATGGTTTTGTCAACAAACTTTGTATAATTGTGGACTTGTTTAAACACATCCTTAAAACTTATGACATAAAATGTTGCACATTAAAAAACAAAAAAGGAAAATATATGTATGTATGTACTTTTTTGTACACAAGTCATATGCAGCTAATTAATAGTTTCTTTAAGGAAACATTTATTCGTTAAGCCTTTTTACTCATTCACTATCATGTATTAAGTCTTTTAACTTGTTCATATTCCGCTGCTACATTTGAATCCTTGTAAAAGGAAAACTATTACAAATTATGAGAAGAGGACCGTAATTTGTAAAGCCAACACATTTTAAAGTAAACTTTTACAAGTACCAGTTTATTGCCACTTAAAAAGATGTAAAAACCTTTTTCTTCTTAATAATTTTCCTTTCCTCTTTTTTTTTTCTTCTCTTATTAAAGGATAATTTAGTTAAAGTATAGAGAAAAAAAAATATTTAAGTGTACGCATGAAGCTAAACTCATACTCATTTTATAATAAAAATTTATTTACATCATGTTTTTGTTGTTGTTTTTGTTGTTGGCCGTAGTATATTTAAACTCTATAGAAATGTATTAATTGAGTTTCTTGATGCTTAAATTGAAGATGAAGAACAAGGAGACGATGGTGGTGGGAGTAGATTAAGTTGAAGAAAAAGCAAAAATGTTTAAGTAATTAACTGAGTTTTAACACTTCACTGATTTCATCAAATACAATATAAGAATGAATAATACACTGTTAAAAAAAATTGTGTTCTTTGATTATTTAAAGGGTTTCATTTTATGCTTAACTAAGTATGGGCATCAGTAGAGAATATATTTTTCGTTATTGAAGAGCTGCGCACAGGGATAAGTGTAAAAAATCTTTAGTAAAAATAATAAATATTTCCCATAAGTAAAAACAGCATAAATACAAAACATTCAAAAATACTTAATGTATTTGCAGCCACTGGGCGCCACCGCGGTATGAATAAGAAACTATAAAAACTTTCAAAGAAATAATAGGACAAGCAAATATTGAATTTCGAAACCATCAAAATTAAATGATCAATAAAAACTTGCCTATTTCTCAGTAGAATTAATTACTGCTAAAGGATATCCAAGTGCTTGAATGCAGCTGTCTGGATCGGCAGTGAGGTCTTGGCGGTAAACAACTCTGATGATGAGACCGTTGTTGGCGAGTTCGAAACATCAAGATATCAGTTCAATTTTCAGCGAAGTCTAAAGTTTTTGTGGTCGTTCAACTCCCCAAGGGGGAATCTTGGTGATATCCACACCTTGGTGCTGTGCCTACTGAGGAAAAGGATCACTACCTTTGGCCAATTACCCATAAAACTTTTGTGTTACTGTCCAATCTCTGAAACAACAGAGCAACGGATTTACATACGAGTATAAGGTAGATAGGGGAAGGTAGATAATCTATGTTATTCTGATAGAAAATGGAAAGCCCCTAAGGGCTCCCTTAAGACCAAAGTCAATAGAAAGTTAATCCTTAGGGGTTCGCTTTCGAGGCTTGACCAGTAACCTGTAACTCGTTTCTGTATTTCTCGCATCGTAAAGTAATCCGCATGAAACGAGTGAATTGCAATAAAAACAGTGTAAAATTAAACAAAAAATGGTTTTTCTCATATTTCTGTATACTTGATTTGCGAGAATGATCTGTCATTTTAATAATTTTCCAGTAATTATTGGAAGTATGTGAGAAAAAGTGTTTCTGTAATTACATTTTGCGGAAAGTTTCTCACAAGAAGTGTCAAAATAACTCACATTTCAAATTGGTGCGAGAAAATCAAAATTTAAATAAATATAGATTATTTCGTATGTATAAATGTGGAACAGAAATCAACATATAATGTACATATGTACATATGCATATACGAGTATGTAGCAAAAATTTTAAATAAACACAAGAATATGTTTGTAAATATTTTTTTTATTTCGAATGAAAACTAGCACTGCAGTATACATTTGGGTTTTTATTTAAATATAAAAAATAATAATTTGTTTTATCAATTTAAAATTTTTCAGCCTTTCATTGTTTTGCTTTTGTTATAATTAATTTCCCTCGTTGACGTTTTGTTTAAATTTGATACTTAATTACTGGAAATATTCCATTAAGAATAAAATCAGAGCTGCCTGTTTTCGCATTCAAATACAGAAACATTTTTTTCTCACAAATCCAGAAACGATGGAATTCTTTGTTTCACACTTCATGTGAGAAATTTTACGATGCGAGAAATACAGAAACGAGGTACTGAACTGGTACCGCGTGTAACCGTAAGCAGCACAAGATAGTGTCTAGCGGGGGTAGAGAGTGTTGTCTTGTATTGAACACACATTTGCGGCGTAATATTGTGAGATGCATATCTGTTTTCTTGAGAATGGATACACTGACATCATCGTACTACCCTCGTTGGTGGGATGATTCAGTGACCGCTTATGGGTGAGGTCTCCTTTGGCGGTACTCGTGGTGGCTGTGGTTGCTACCAAAAGCTAGGAGAGCTAATGGTTTAAGGACTGATGCTCGACCAGTGCTAGTTGGTGGTTGTACTTTGGTCTTCCAGTTTTAAGCCTCTGTTGTGAAACAACATATAAAAAAGATGAACAATCAAGCGAGGTGTTTAGGGAATGGGTGGGGATCATGTGTAAGAAGCTGTGTGCCCTCGAGGTGACTCAGGGGTGCTTTTGAACACACAGTGTTAAGAGCCCTGTGGGCTTAAGCCGTACTGGAACGTTTCCGCAATAATCTGTAACACATCTTCCCCCTCAATTATTACGAACATCTGGTGTTTGCTTTCGAAAAAAAAATATACACTCAAACCTCGTTTTATGCGAATTCGTTTTATGCGAATTCAAATTTATGCGGTTATAAAATTTTAATTTTTTTTGCGTTATTATTGCATATACAAATTTTTTTTTTATTTTGTACGAGAAGAAAACAAAAAAGCTCTTGAAGAATCCTCGGCCGTTTCTCTTTGTCATAATGAGAACCTTTCAGGAGATGAAAGTGATGATATACCAAATGATATAATTGTTCCATCTAGTGATGAAAGCGATATAGAACCAGTTCAAAAACGATGCAGACAGTTATTAAATGATTTTGAAACATAAAATCTTATAAAAATATTAATTAAATTTAAATTTTTGTTCCTTTTTTTATACTGAATTAAATGTTTGTTTGTTTTCCTTATTTATTTATAAATTTTTAATTAATTTTTTTTTTTTAAGTATGTAAATGAAATAAACTTTTTTGTTGACTTTTTTTATGCGGTTTTGTATGACTTTTAATTCTTTGATTTGAATTTATGCGTTTTTTTTAAATTCAAGAACGAATCAGTAGTTTTTATATGAAGCTAGGGTATCGTTTTATGCGAATTCATTTTATGCGGATTTTTGCGGAACGAATCAATAGCATAAAACGAGGTTTGAGTGTACAAAAATTAGTACTCAGGGGATAAAAACTACTTATGCAATTGTACCAGATGTGATTATAAAAGGGAAACGTTAGATGGTAAAAATATAGAGAGCCTTTACAATTTAAACAGTGCAACACCAATTAGTTATGTTTAGTTATTTGCCCTGATTAGAGACCGAACACAGGACCTAAGTCATAGTTAGAATTGTGGTCAAAGCTCTTACTTCTTCAGCTAAGACCCCGCTCAAACTACAGACTGAATAATAGAAAATTATTTTGATAAAAATTTATATAAAATATCAATCATTATAGAATTTTCTTAGTAGAATATTATAATTTTATATTAACAATGTACTAAATGGAAGTACTTCGATTCAAGTCCTAATAGACTTGGAATTATAACGCGTGATCCATTTCGAGGTTCCCTAATTTTTTAAAGAAAAAAAAAACACAGAAAATTCAAATTTAATGGAGAATGTTTATTATCATTTAAAAAAAAATATTTTTTGGCATTTATTTTTTGACGAATATGTCTATTAAATGATGGCCGTTGCTACGTCGCAGATGGTCCATCCGTTGAGTCCAATTTTCGATGAATCGTTACAGCATTTCGACTGGTAACTGGCGAATGACACGTTTGATGTTTTCCTCTAAGCCCTGAATCGAAGCGGGTTTGTCCGCATAACATTTAGACTTTACATATCCCCACAGGAAAAAGTCTAACCGTGTGATATCACGCGATCTTGGTGGCCAATCGACCGGCCCAAAACGTGAAATTATGTGCTCACCGAAATGTTCTCTCAATAAATCCATTGATTGATACGATGTGTGTTAAGTGGCGCCGTCTAGCTGAAACCAAATGTCTCCGGGAGCACGAGCTTCAATTTCAGGCATCAAATAGTCGGTTATCATGGCACGATAACGGTCGCCATTGATGCGAACGGCGCCGAATCGACTCTCCACGGCCTTCGTGTATACTCTCAGCTACGGCCGCAATATTTTCTTCACAGCGTGCTGGATGTGGTCTATTCTGTCGAATATTATCCAATAATGAATGCTGGGTCTCAAAATGGATGATGGTGTTGCGAATAGTACGCTCAGTAGGCCATAAGTTGAGCGAAGTGCACGAAACACATTCCTCAGAGAACGTGAATTTCCGTAATAAAGTTGAACGATTTGTAAACGTTGTTCAGGCGTAAGTCTTTCCATTATGAAATGCCAAACAATACTTAACAAAAATAACATGACAGCATGACACGACTCACACGTGATCTGTGAAAAAAAGGCTATTGAAAAAAGTATCTCTACTTGGATCACCCATTATTACACGTTTTTCACCACTTGTCAATCCAGACTATACATCTACCACATCTAAAGAACAACTTCTGAATGTTTCATCGCTCTAATGGCACCAGACCAGATGGTCCGTTCAGCAAAAGGAAAAATCGGAAATAAGAAGTGTTTAGCAAGTTCAACAACCTCATGGCAGGGAAATGAATCACTACACAATTACATGAAAACATTGTTCCTAGCGATGACAGATGGTGCCTATGACAAATTGTTTACAAAATGTCGTTTAAACATTAAATTAATTGTTAGAAAATATTTTCTTATAATTATTAAAAAATTTCCTGTGAAGAAAACTGTTTTATAAAATTTCTGAAAAAAACGGTATTGGTGAAATGCAAAAATCATTTTGAACTCAAATTAAGTTAAATTTGCCGTAGTTAAGTTTACTTTTTTTGTTAATGAAATTTCTTTTTTCAGTGTAGCTGATGCTTACAAATTTCTTTATGATAAACAAAATTCACCAAATTTATAAAATGTATAAATTTTTATGCTACATGAAGTCTATTAATTAGACAACAAACTTATTAGACTTAAAGTCTACAAAGTACCATTAACATAGAATTTTAAAGAAAAAATAAAAAAAAAACCTCTATTATAAAGGGAACACACTTAAAATGTGTACAAAATTAGAAAAAAGGGTAACAACTTTTTTTATTTGGCGTCATTCAGTACAAAATTATATGAGCAATTATAAAAGATTATTTTATTAAATGAAAATAAGTTACATCCTTCTGCTTTCACAAATGTATATCTGACTGAACAACAACTTTTATATAAATAAAAACATACATACATACATTTTTTTGTTGGTTTCAATTTTATATGAACAAAATGTGCAGCGTTTTGTTAAGTGTTTGTTAGGTAATGTACTATAAAAATTCATTCAAAAGTTTTCTATATGCGAAGCTTGACCCAATTTGTTTCTCACTCATACTTTGATTTATAAAATATGGGTTAAATGAGTGAGTGCGTGAAATTAAAAACAAAAACAAAAACAGAGAAATTGTATGAACAAATTAAAAAATAAAAGTAACAAAATTATTTAAACACTGTCGATAAAGAAAAAGGTTTGAGAACAGATCGTTGAAGGGTTTTTTCTGTTTATTTTAAATAATTTCAGCGATAAAACGTTAAAGAAAAAATAATTTTTTAACTAAAGAAATACTATTAGTGGCTGCAGGATAAAAGAAAGTGTTTTATATTGTCAACAAGTAAAGGCGAGACTGTCAAAAAAAAATGGCAGAGTGAATTTTCTCTTGTAAATTTATTTGTCTTAGCGACAGTTGTAAAAATGCTTATCCATTTGTTGCACATTCTTCACCTATAACCGCAGTTGAGAGAATCTGACAAACAAACATTCAAAAAGATTTTAAAAGTGCTAAATTTTAAATTTCAAAATATTCTGTTTGTTTTTAATTTGTTCCATTAAAATATTTTACATAAAACAAATTATATAAAAGTTAACAATCAAGAAATTGGGTGCGTTCAGCACACACAGTTTGCTACAAAACTGTTGCTCAACAATATGCTGAACGCTTTGATTACTAAGGGATGAGCGAACATGTTGAGTGAGCGCTCACTGTTTTTGGTAGCAAAGAAAAAGCACGATACATTTCATCAAATTACGCTATTCCAGTTCAGTTTAACATTTGAATCATATTCATAATGTATTTTTTGAATTTTAATTCATTTAAATTCACGAATAAATATTATGAAATCTTTTACAAAATAAAATTCAATAATTTTAATCGAAAAATCCAATTTTTTTGATATTTTACACAAAAAAGTGAGCGGATCGTTCAGAAAAATTCATAAAATCAAAAACTGCAACATCTAACGTGTTTAGTAGCAGGTTTTTCTGCTGCATGCGCCCATTGGCTTTATGGAAAAAGGCTCCAAAATAAAAAAATTAAAACTGAAAAAATGGAAGCCGAAATAAAAGAAAGATGGCACCAAAGTTCGTGTGGTTGGTTTGAATACAATAATTTGGGGCCATTTTGTATATATTTTATTTTTGAATTTAGGGCCATTTTTCCTAAAATTTTGCGCCTTAAGCAAAAATTAGAAATGGCTCCAAATTTTAAAACTTAAAATAACAAGGCAATTTTGGGGACATTTCATATATATTTTGGGACAATTTTTTGTTTTTAAGTTTGGTGCCATTTTTCATGTTTTGTTTTTCTTATAAAAATTAAAAATGGTCCAAAAAACAACAAACTTTGGGGCCTTTTTAATAATTTTTTTGGGCAATTTTACTTATTTTTTTTGGCCATTTTTAATATTTGAGTTTGGGACAATTTTTTATGCATCCGTAAAAACTGTATAGAAATAAACACTTATTGTGACATTAAACTTAAAATAGCTTAAGTAACAAACTGAACAATTAAAAACGTACCCAAAGTTTACAAAATTTCAAATGGTCCTAAACTTTGTCTTAAATTTTTCAGCTATTTTAGTGGGCGGTCATTTTTCATTGAAGCCATTTTTCATGGAGCTGAAGAAATTTTATATACAAATAAAAACATATCGTGAAATGAAACGTAAAATGATTTAAGTACCAAATATTTTAAGGACACGATCGTATATTGAATCGAAGACCAAACCTTTTTATACTGCTGACAGTAATGGGTTGTCCATTAAAAAATTTTTTTGTAGCAACTATTTTGTGCATTGCATATGCACATCCTCTTGCATGTTTTTAGTAATTGCAACGCAGAAAACAAATGGTCTCATACGGTGGCAATAATACGGTTAGAATGAATTTTCTTGAATCAAGACAGCAAAATGTTTTGGTTTGATTTAAGGCCAAAATTAACAACATCATGCAGCCAACGCCGAACTCATTTCTTTTAACTAAAGTTAATCTTGTCGCATACTTCAATCAATACAAAGTAGGAGTAAAAAGAAAACTCATTAACACAAAATCGATTGACATTTTGAATTTCACTTGAATGGAAAATTGGAAACTTTTTTGTATAAAAATTTTTAACTGCTGTAAAATATTGAAAATTATAAATTTTTTATATAAAAATTTTAATTTTCATTGTGAATTACAAGGAAATAGTTAATTTTTTTATTTTTCTCTTAACCCCATTTTGTATTCAATGCATTTCTCATAAATTCATATTCATTCAAATTAAAAATTGCAAGAGTTTGTGTATTTACAAACATTCACTTTTGCTTGTAGCCCGTTTTTGTAAATTGTTAATTGCATGACATGTCACTTTGCTTTTAATTATAAGTTTTCCATTGCTAATTAACAATTAATAATAATTTTAAAACTTGAAAAATTTATCGCCTGTCATTGTGCAACACTAGTTTGAAATAAATGCGGATATACATACACACACACACACACACACGCGTACATGTGTTAATGTTTTTCTTTCATGTATAAAATATAAAATATAAAATTTATTTATTTACATTTTAACATTTTTAAACACTTCAACTGTTTTCATATCTCTGGTTAAATTTATTATTCTATACCCTTTAAAGCTTTTTGCAAATTTTTTTATGTTAAATTTATGCAATTTTTAATAGCAGCAGATGTTTAGTTATTTTCTTGGTAATTTTAATTTTGTTATTTTCATTTCTTAAGTTTTGCTTACCGGTATGTTGTTTATGGTAAAGCGTAATTCTGTTCGAGGTCTTGATGGTGGTGTACTGCAATTAGCACGTAATATATCGCCCGGTTCATAGCGTGTTAGTTCCGTTATTAATTGTGGTCGTTTATCAGGAAATTCTGTAAGAAAAAAAAAATCTATTTTTATTACTTTAATTTAAGTAAATTTATTTATACTGAACATTTTCTAAGTACTTTGTTTTAATTTCGTTATTGCATAGAATTCATTATTTTTGTGGTGATTACAGAAGTAAAATGCAAGAGTTTTCTTAAAGAAATTCAATAAAAATTTTTTTAAAACGAGAATCTATTGCTTCGGCTTAAGGTGTCTCTTCACAAATAAAAATACACTAATTTGTTTTCAAAAAACATTTTTTATTTAAATGTATATTTTTATTTATTCTCAAATAATCTAAAATCTATTTTTTATACGAATAAAATTTTATATTTTGTAAGAGTCGTCAGGTTTATATTTCAGCATATAGTAGATTAAATTAAAACAATTATATGAATATAAAATATTTTAACAAATTTCTATCAAAAATCACTTACAATACACATGCCAGCTCATATGAATGTGACCAAAATATATATACAAATGGAATACAAATACATATATACCCAGCGGCGGAAAGAATCAATAAGCAGGCTTTCTGGAAGGCCTTATTTGGCAGACACAATTCCTTCTTGCCTCAATCTATACTCACTCATTTCTTACACACGACGTCCTAGACAGCCTATACCATCTAAGTTCCCTTCTTACAGAGGCCTGGTAGAAGGCCTTTTTCTGTTACAAAATTTATTTTAAAATAACATTTAGAAATGCAAAAACGTAGTAAAAACCCATGAAAGTGGCAAAATATCAACTCTACAAAATAGTGGTTACCGTGTTATGTTCAATTTCATGTTTTTTTTTTTTACATTTGATGACATGTTGTTGTTAATTATTTATTTATTTATTTATTCAATTATAGATACACTTAATAAAAACTAAATTTTTAGAAGGGAGTAGGTAGACCTTCCATAAGGCTCGCTTTAGAAGGCAAGCGAACATGAGTACTAGATCTAAAAGAAGCTCTAGGAAGGTCTTACGGAAGGCCTTATAAATGAAGGCTTCCAAAACTTCGCCGCTGGGTACATTTATTTACAAATACATTCTAACGAGGCAGACTAGCTTTTCAAATACATTACAAAATAGAGTGAAACTTCGATATAATGAAAACATCTATTTAAAGAATTCTTTCTGAGTCCCGTGAAAAAAACTCATTATTGCAAAGTTTTTCATACAAAAATTCTGAAAGAAATTCTGAGCTATAAAACCTCTAAACAGCGAATTATTTTTTCAAAAGCCTGTATAGAACGAAGTCAGCATAAATTGTAAGAAAATTTGATAAAGTATTAAAATAACGAAATTAATTAATTGTGTTGCAAGATCATTACAAATTAGGCAGTTTGGATTTCATTCATGCCAAATTGAGTGCATCAAGCTAAAGGATTTCAACTAATGGCCGAAAAATGGCAACAACTCTTGAGGCACTTAAAAAAAATTAACTTAAATTTTGGAAATTTTACTCAGTTTGAGTTCAAATTGGTGATCGTATGGCGCCAATGCCATTTTTAACATAAACTCAGTGAAACTTTCTTTGAAGTTAGAAAGTACATACATAATTATTTCGTTTTTAGCAGGAAATTTTCACTAAAAACTGGAAAAATATTAACTAAAAACAAGTTCCTTTTTATCCAAAATTAGTAAAAATTTTGTCATGTGCGCCACATTTCTAATCAGATTTTTTTTATTTCGTTGTTTTACAAAGAAGCGTTTGATGTCATCAGAGCGATGGAACGTTTTGAATGCTAATTTACAACAACATGTATTTGTATTATCTGGTATGAGGGGTGATGAAAACATTTTTATAAAATTTTAATCTTCTGCGACTCGCACCAAGGAACTTTGGTTTATTTTATAGCCACTCTAACCACTTTATTAAGACACCTTGATACCTTTAAAGGCCGTGCCGCACTATCCTACACAATCGTACGATTCATTCACAGGAAAATCTTGCAAAAATCTGACCGACTTTAAAAAATCGTTTCAAAATGGTGTTGTAGGTGCCACACTATCATACAAATCTGATGCCAAAACATCTGGTTGACAATAAATACTCACGACTTGCCAAAAAAATCTGTCACACAGTTGCATTTTTAGTCCACACTGCCATAGATTTTTAGCACACCTGTCATATTTCGCGTATCGCGCGACAGTGTAGGATAGTGCGCCACCGCCTTTACCAGTAGTACTAAATTTCTAATTTTTTACATTAAAAACTACAATGTTTTTGAAATTAATAAGTCATGAACTAAAAACAATTTAATAAATTATTTTCTTTAAATATTGAAAAAACTTCTAATATGAGAAAGAATGTGAACTAAAATTGAGGACAGCCGTTTTCATAGTAAAATTTTAATGAACTATTAAGTGAGTAAGTCATTTCGTAAATTATTTATCTACAAATTACTTTATTTGTATGACAAAATGTTCTTAAGATTAGTAAAACACATTCTTAGTTTTAGAAAAGTATTTTTTTTTTTTTTTTTTTAAGTGGCATTATGAACATTTGATTTTTTTATTATAAGAAAATTTTATTTGATTTAAAAAAAGTCAACATATGAATAAAATTATAAGTAAATATAAAAATATTTTAAACTCTTTTGAGGAAAATATTTTTACTAAAATTTAGTACATGTCTTTTTATGCGGGTACTGCAACAGACATTTGATGACTTAGCGTCTGTCGAATATATTGTTAATTGCATTGGAAACTTGTGTAAATAAACAAAAATAGCACAATATTTTATTAAAATCGAAAGCAATTATAACAAAACAAAAAAGTGTTTAATGTGTGAGTGTTATTACATAGTATTCCATTAAAATAGAACTTGGAGAAACAACCATAGTCATAACGAATATTTTACGTTTTTCCTTACTATTCCTTATAGCAAGGTTTGACTGTTGCATATGTACTCGTACAACGAAACAATAGTTAAAACGCATTGTTATGAGATAACTTTCAACTTCGTTGTAGTGAATATTCACTTTTTATGTAGTTTGCCAATGCCATCCATATGTTTGCATAACTGGGCGTATGATTAATATAATATTTCTGATGAAAGAAAATATTATAATCGTCATACGCCCATATATCTAAACGAGTGATTTATTTATGCAAAAAATGTTGCATACTTTGTAGTGGCTTAAATAAGACGGTTTAGGGGTACGTATGAGTGTTGTTATAACTCATACATTTTATACAATTTTCACACTTATTCAACTTGTTATTAAACTAGGCGCACGGTAGTGCGCCAGGCCAAATTCGGCCACACAGTGTGTATATTTACACGAAACCATTCGAGCTGTTTTTACCCCCCTCATAACTTTGCTTCTCTTGATCATAATATAATGAAACTTAAAACATAATGTCTCCCCACAGGGTTGACCTCACATTGTAAATTTGAAAGCTCTACCGTATAAAATTCCCGAGATATTAAGGTGTGAAGAGTCCATATTTTAGTACATATTCACTGACTCACTGACTCATCAATATTATTGGGCACTTCCAGTATAGCTAGAGAGCTGAAACTCGGCACACAGGTAGGTCTTGGTGAAAAATTAACCAGAAAAATCTGAAAACGGGCACTTCCCGAGATCAAAATAAGGTCCAAGTTCATGATATGTACAATTCCTTCTCATTTTTGGCATTTGTGGTTTCTGGCATAGTGAAACTAAATATATGTAATCCTTGGCATAAGATGTTAATCCATCTGACTAATTTAAAACTAATATAAATTTTTTTTTGTCAATTGAACATGACAAGGAAAATAGTGAAACTCAAGTTAAGTTTAGACATTTTTCGACGATTGTAATGATAGTGTGGTCCAAGTGGACAAGAATTTTTATGACACAATCATTTTTTATTTATTTACGTATAAAACTCTACATAATGGTTTCATACAGACTTTAGTGACAAAAAATACAAGATTATTTATCATAAAATTATAATATTTCGCTTGATAACATTTAAACTTAAGAATAATCAATAAGTTGATATAATTCATTAAAATTAACACAGATTCTTCTCAGCGGATTAGCATTAGCATAGTTAGTACGAAAAGTCTTGATTGCAAGAGGATGTAAGTAACGTGTTGGACGGTTGGGGACATTGAATGATATATTATTTAAGAGGAAATCAGATTGCACACCTCCATTAATAACATTCATCAAGAACGAAACATTTAGCATAGTCGTGCGGCTTTTAAGAGTAGGCAATTAAATAAGCGCTAATCTTTGATGATAAGGAGGTAGATTTAATGCTGGATTCCAATGCAAGCTTCACAAGCAAAACAGAAGAAATTGCTTTTGAATAGACTCGATGTGAGCGATATGCACATTGTAAATTGGATCCCAAACAACTGAACCATATTCAAGTATAGGTCTTACTAAGAATGTGTATAAAATATTAATAATGTACGGATCAATAAATTCCTTTGCCCATCTCTTAATAAAAGCAAGCACGCCTCTAGCCTTGTTAACAATCATATTAATGTGAGGAATAAAACTAAGTTTAGCATCAAGTAAAACACCCAGAGGAATATGATATATGATGTCATTGCCCAATGCACTTATGCACACACACACACACACACACACCCACTCACATATACCCAGCAGCGGAAAGAAGCAATAAGCAGGCTTTTTGGAAGGCCTTATTTGGCAGACACAAGTCCTTCTTGCCCCGATCCATACTCATTCATTTTTTATTCACGATGTCCGAGACAGCCAAGGCCTTCTAAAATCCCTTCTTTCACAGGCCTGGTAGAAGGCCTTGTTCTGTCGTAAAATTTATTTTGAAATAACATTTAGAAATGGAAAAACGTAGTAAAAACCTATGAAAGTGCCAAAAGATCAACTCTACAAAATAGTGGTTATTATGTGATTCTCAATTTCAGGGTTTTTTTTACATTTGATGATATTTTGTTGTTAATTATTTATTTATTTATTGAAGTATACACACACATAATAAAAACCACATTTTTAGAAGGGAGTATGTAGGCCTTCCATAAGGCCTTCTTGAGAAGGTAAGCGAGCATGAGTACTGGATCTAAAATAAGCTATTGGAAGGCCTTACGGAAGGCCTTACGGAAGGCCCTTTAAATGAAAGCTTGCGTAAGGTCGCTGCTGGGTAAATTTTTCCTATTTTTTTTTTTTTTCGTTTCCAAAACGATGCATTATGAGCACATGTTTTATGTGTATTGTTTTGAATTTGTTCTATCTTTTTCTTATCTCCTGCATTCTCGTACTTTATATTTAAATTTCTAATTCTAAGTTGGCAATGAATACAAATGATGATGGACCATTGAAGTGCTTATTAACAAGTAGTATTATTGTTGTTGTTGTTGTTGTTTATGGAAAACATAGAAATGAATGCAAACTAGCATGAAAAGCATAAAAAACAGAATAATGTTGGTTGAATTTCAAAATTCCAAGTTTATTTCTTATATTCTTCTTCTTGTGTTTTTTTTCCTCACAAACAGAATGAATAACTGAGTGATTGACTGAATGATGTTCACAGTTCAAGTGTCATTATTGTCAGACTCATACAAAAATACTAAATAAACAAATCTGTTTTAAATGTTGAGTAGAGTTAAAAGCATATAACTTGGGGGTTTCATATCTTTATATCTTTTCTATTGTCATAGAAATTCGATGCTTTTTTTTCTTTTTTTCTTTATATGAATTTTATTTATTTTTTTTTATATGAATTTTATTTTATTGAAAAAACGAAATAAATTTTTCTGAATTATTAAAAATTGAATTTAAAGCTGGCAAAAGGTTTAAGTAATTCTATTATTTAAAAATAGTTCTTTCAAATAGTTCAGAAAATCTTCTAAATTTAATTTTAATCATATTAAAGTTTTAAAATTATCTCTTTATTCGAATAATTTTTTTTCAATACAGGAAAAAATCAAATAGTTCACAGTGTTTCCCTAAACAAATATTACTTTCTAGAATATATTTATTTAATTTGAGACCGCATTTTCTAAGAGTAAGATTTTGTTTTTGTCAAAATAAAGGACATTTTTGAAAATAAATTATTTAAGAAACGTCTTACTCCTGAATAGTTCATAAAAATCTGCTGTCTTGAAAACGGAAAACGCCTGTTCACAAGTTAAGTTCTTAATTTTTTTTTCTCTTAAAATGGAAATGTTCAAAACAATTAAAAAAAAAAAACAAAATTTATAAATTATTTGTAGTTTAAAGATTAAATAAAATTTGTTAATGTAAGAAAATGCGAAGTTACGAGTAGAATTTATGTATGTGAACTGGCAGGTAGTAGATGAGAAAGTGTAGTATCTACAAAATCCAAAGTACCTCGGTTCAAATCCCGACAAAGTTTTAGTTTTAGCTCTATTATTATTATTTTTTTTTTTTTTTTTTGAACCAGGAATACCTTGTGCCAGAACTTAGGGAAAACGATTTGTTAAAGAAGTAAGATGGTGAAAATGTAGAAGAAGGCTGAACTCTTTCTGAACTCTGCTCTCTTTTGTTAACATTTTTTTAATTTTTAGAGCTGTGTTGCAGCGGTTCTGGCATTTTTATTAATCCGCCGACGTTTCTGCAACAATATTTAGTGACACGTGCTATGTCTTCATCAATTGAAGAGTGTAACAATAATTATTAATACAATGCTACACTAAAGCATACTCGAGAAATTCATGATGTTAATTAATTTCCCTGACCAGGGATCAAACACAAGATCTAAGACATTGCTTGAATAGTAGTCAACGCGCTTCGTTGTATCAGATGGACGTTCCAAGAAGAGTTAAGCCAGATCAAAAACCACATAGCAAGGAAATTAACCACTATACAAATACGGCGCAGATGAATATGAATATATTGGATAAACACTAAACTAGTTTCTAACAGAGCTGTAAAAGAATGACTCAAATCTGATTTTTAATTTACAATGAATGAAAGAAAATCTAATTAAATAATTTTTCTCAAAATGTGAATTGAATTGAAACACGAAAGCATTCCTAATGAATTAAAAATTCTTGTATGCATTGAAATCACTTAAAAAATTACTTGAATTAAAGTGTGAATAAATTCAACATAATTCATTAATTTTATTCACAAAAAAAAAAAATTGAATTAAAATTTGAATGAATTATCGATGATTTAAGGGAAAGGAATTCCAAGTCATTTTTGATTCACTGTTTTAATTCGGATTAACATCATAAAACAAAAACTGTTGTACGATCTTAAAACTTGTCCAAATGCGTGCATCCAGTTACTATTATCAAACACTATATGCCAACAAACTCACTCTAAAGCCCAATATTCTGTTCAGTGTTCCACGCGGAATACTGTCAGAATGCATGAATAAAAAATCAATCAATTAAGTACCATAATTATAAAAATTTCAGAATAGCGTATAAGATGAAGAGATAATTTTTTAAATGTTTATTCTAACTATAGAAGTGAATGAAAAAATAAATTAAAATTCCTTTCCTTTAAATCATCGATAATGCATTCAAATTTTAATTAAAATTTTTTATTTATATGAAGTTAATGGATTCTAAATATATATTTCAAGACGAATTCTCTACAATGTTAACTCTATTCATTATTTTGTAGAATGAATTAAATTAAAAGTTTGTTTTTCATGATGAATGCATTTAAACTTTAAGTCAATTCATTTCTGGGCACAATGAATGCATTAAAAAAGTTTTAATTCAATGCTTGAATGATTCTCAGTTTCATTCAGAAAGAAATCATTTCTTTATAGCTCTGGTTTCTAATAAAAATTTCCTGTAAAAGACGAAATAATTATTTCCTCGACAACCATTTTGAACTAAAGCTACGTTCACATTTATCAAATATTTGCCCAAAAAAACGTAACCAATAGTTTTGCTTACGGATAGTGTTATTTAACACGATTTTTATATTACAAAATAAAATTAATTCTTCTCCAAAAGAGTATTTTTATACAGTTTTTAAAAAATTCGAACCCAAAATTAAAAAAATATTGGAATTAAAGGAAATAAATTATTAGTTTTTTTCTTGGTTACGTTTTTTTCGACAAATATTTGATAAATGTGAACGTAGCTTAAGAATAAATAAAGTTTTCAAAATTTTAATAAATTTTTTTTCAGTGTGAAAATAAAATAACTCGTTTCTTTGACTGTAACTGTTTTAAGGAAAAAGGAGCCGCATCATATAACTTGAAAATTTCAAACTATATTTAACCGATTTGTTTTCTTTGCTGGTGTTTTTATAAATATAAAATCTTATACATCAATTTATCAAATTAGTTTTATTCAAATTACATATTCTATCTTCTGCATATTTATTTTTATTATTATTATTATTCCACAATTAACATGTTTTACTTTCAATCCTCTTCAATTAATTTCAAATGTATGTTTGCGTGATGTGAGCAGAAATCGTCTCTCATTCGTTTTTAACAAGTAAACTCTACAGTAATAGGTTTTCCAATAAGGGTGATATGATTTTGAAGTGACGTTTCGGCCATTTGTAATATGTCATGATCTGTCATTTGTTTATCATTGTATTCAGTAGTGTTTACAATTTCATCATGGAGAGATACGTAAGAAAAACGTTTACAAATTATTCACTTTTATTATCAAAATAATCGTTCACCAATTGCAAATTTTCGTGCGCTTTTGCCATTTTATGGTCGTGATAATCGTCGAAGAGTGCTCGCTATTCGTCGAATCATTCAAAATTTTGAGCTTACATTTTCTTTACTTAACATTCAAGTGCCAAATATTGCTGCCGTTCAGGCAACTGTTGCTGAAGACCGCAATTTGTCGATTCTAAGACGTTTTCAACAATTGGAACTGTCTCAATTTGCTGATTTTGCCACACAGCAAATGCAACAATTGAATTTTTGCGAGAAAAGTTTGGAGATTCGATTATTTCAAGGAATTGTGGGGTTATTTGACTTCATCGGTCTTTCGAAATAAACCAGACTCTCTTCAAGATTTACTTTGCCACTCATGACATACGACTTGATTTAGTGGAAAAATTGCTCAAAAATTGGGTCCATCGAATTCGTTCCTACAGCAGAAGTCGTGGAAGCCATTTCAATGACGTTTTATTTAGAACTTCATTTTATCGATTAGACTTCACATTAAATAAAAAAACTTTTGAATTTCCTTAACAATAATTGTGTTTTTTTTTTTTACTAAATCATATTAATCTTATTGAAAAACCTTATAGATACGTTTGTCTTAAATTTATTTTATGAAAGTTTGTCTCTGCCTTTGTAAGCCGCAATTTTATTTCCGAAATTCGTTGTTGAAAAGCTCGTTTTAATAAGTGCACTTCATTAAAATGAGAAATTATATACAATAAAAATGTATTATTTTAATTTAAATAGTTGTTTTTTTTTTTGTTAACGCCATTAAATATAACACAACAAGAACAACAACAACAACAACAACAACAACAACAACAACAACAAAATAAATAAAATAACATAAAATAACATAATTATAGCGGAAAATTTTTCAACAACTAAAACAGAACTCAAACCAAAAGCATACAAACAGTTGTGTTTTAATGAAAGTAAATCTTTTTGCAAAATTAAATCTTAAAATCTTTAATATATTTTGTGGTAATTTTTTAACTTTCATGATACATATTTTAGCTAAACAATATTCATATTCCATATTTTACTGGTAGAAAGTCTCTGCCTTGCACATTGTTTTTAAACAAATAAAGTGTTTCAAACATCCACGGCTTTCGCCTTTTAAGTTCATCGAATTAATAACATTGTTAAAGAGAAAATTTATAGTTTTTTTTTGATAATCTTGTTAATAGTCTTCATGAAAAAGTTGAATTATTTTTAAAGTACCTCTTAAAGAGTCACTCCTTATCAATGTTTGCAAGCAAACATTTTTCATCTCTGATACATACACTTCCATAAACAAGTACAATTTAAAATGCTATTTAGAGACATTAAGGAAATTACTATCATTTACAATGTTGCTTTCAGCTACCCTACAGCCGATAATAATGTATATTCATTGTTTTGACTAGTTTTTTGTGTTCATGAATAATTTTTCTCTACACGCATTTATAAACATTTCAGGCAGTCGAACACATTAAATTAAATATAAATTTCAGAAAGCCTTGTAACTAACTGGACGGGTTTCCTTTCAATTACCCTATTGTAAGTAGTTTGAGTTTTATAAATCAAGAGAAGAAAATGCTAGAAGATTAGTTTTTGGAAAACTTAAAATTTAAACAAGTTGTTTGGATTGCATTTAACAATTTGATGCAAAAAACGTTTTAGAAAATAAAGAATTTTATAAAATAATTACGCAAGACCGATATTTGTGATGAACTTAATGACCACATTATACAACCGATTTTAAAATTATACGAAATTAAAACTTTTTATTCACAGAATTGAACAAGAATTTGTGGGTTTTACTGGGTTTAGTATTTTAGAAGCTATAAGCGTTTCAAGCATACAACTAATGCATACACACGTATTACTCATGCATTTTTGTATGCGTGTTTCTCCAAGTGGTTTTGAAAAATAGTTTTATTAATAAGTCTTTTTTTATAATCAATTGTAGGCGAATTGTAGAGAAATGTTGAAGGACCAAAAGAGAGAATGAGCTCAGTAAATAAATTAAGCTCCTTAAAAGGTATTTTGTTTCTTATTACTGTTTTTTTTTTAAGATTTCTCATGATAATTTCTGATATAAACATTAAAATAAGTATTTACGTGTAGAATATAGAAGCATTCAACGTCGATGAAATGTTGTACCTCCAAAAATTATATATACAAGGCGTGGCCTGCAGTGTCAAGCATGTCCAGTATATTATTTTTATGTTTTGCTTGAAGTATTTTAAAAACATTTTATTAAAAAACAACAGGATTAAGGTCAACAATAAACAATTATTTTATTTTATTCCAATATTTAGCTTTTTCAATGGTTATAGCTTCTTCAGGGAATTATGAGAAGAAGAAGTTATCCATTGAGAAAGTGAAATATTGAAATAAAATAAAATAATTGTTTATTGTTGACCTTAAGCGTGTTGTTTTTTTAATAAAAAAAAAATTAATTAATAAAAAGGTCGAAAAATTAGAATAATTATTTTAAAAATATATTTTCTAATATTTTAATTTTATTCTTTTTTTTTCTGTTGCAGGAAAGCATTGGATTTATTTCAACGAAAAAATACACAAGGTATGTGTAAGAATTCGTTATAAGAATACAAACGTTGTTAAATCAATTCTTTGACTTTGCATAAAAAAGAACAAAAGATACTAAAAGAAAAAGCACGAAAAGTACTAGTTTTTTCTTATATAACCTTAAAAAACATACACTGTACATACTCTTGAAAAAAAATTCTGATAGAATAAAAAGTACCAAAAGTGCCAATAGTACCAAAGTACCAAATATGTACCAGATTTTCTATATTGCACGTTTCAAAGTGCAATTTTTTTTTTTTATTTCTACCTCCAAAAATTCTTTTTATTTATAGCAATAGTACAACAAAAATATAAAGTACCAAAAATGCAAATTGGTCCCGTTTTTACCCATTAAAAATTACTATTTATTTTTAATTTGGTTCACATGCTATCCATATAATAAATTTAATACAAAATCATTAAGAGAACTACTCGAGACAAAAAGTACCCTACGAAAAAAAGTACCATAAGTAAACAAATACTAAACGTAGCAATGTTTTTTCATTTCACCCCTCATAAAATATGTTAATTTAAAAAAAAAAAAATGCATAAGGGGCTGTGCACATATTACGTAACGCTCCAAGCGGGGGGGGGGTTAAAGATTTGTTACGGATTGGAAATTTTGCACTGAAAAATTATTAAAAAGCGTTACGGGGGGGGGGGGTGGTATAAAATCTCTGAAAACAGCGTTACGTAATATGTGCACAGCCCCTAAAATATTATTAAAAAAAATATAAAGTACCAAAACTTTTGGTACTTTTGTCATTTCTTAAAATATACAATATGTTTTAATTCGGGTCACAAGCTATTTGTCTAACAAATTTTATACAAATCCATTAAGAGATTTTCACAAGTTAAGAAGTACTAATAGTAAGAAAGTACCATAAGTGCAACAAGTACCAAAAGTACCAAAAGTACCATTGATTTCACATTTGAGCCCCAGAAAATATATTATTTTTTAAAAAAATATTTTACCGTGGTTCACCCCTTTGAAAGATTGAGTTTGTTTTAATCTGGGTCACAAGCTGTTCAATAAATTTCATACAATTCCATTAAACGAATTTCTAAAGACAAAAAGTACCAATAATGAAAAAGATTAAAAATACCAAAAGTACTAGTTTATTTTTATTTATACTCTTGGAATGTATGTTAATTTATAAAATTTATATAAAATTTTATTATAAAAATAACAGGTACCACAAGTAACAATTTGTCCCGTATTTTACCGCTTTGAAAAGTAACGTATGTTTTAATCTGGGTCACATGCTATCCGTCTACCGAAATTCATTCCTTTCGCGCTAAAGTGGAACAATCATACAAACTTTCTTATTTATAATTTTAGTGGGATAGAAGATTCTTTTTTTTTATTTTGTGAATGGATTTATTTGATTTTTTTTTTCTTTAAAGTTTTGATCTTAAAGAAATCATAGATTAGAGATGTATGGTTGTAGCTCCCCATTTCAGGTACCATTTTTGCTTCATGTTTAAGAATGATAGAAGACAAAGTCTTTCGGCCTTCCTGGTAATATCACATCCATGTATCTGTTTGTACTTGTAGCTCTCTCTAATTTTTTTTTAATATACTTTTGTCTTCTTACAGTAATACGCTTCAATGAAGTTGTCTTTGTTATAGCTTGAGCTAACATTAAACAGGATTAAAATGATGTTTCTTGCACACACTCATCTCATCTCTGTGGCTGGCTGTTTATAAGAAATAGGGTGTTTTTTGTAGAGTAAATTCAAGATTACGTTATTTACATTTACAAGTATTCATCTTCAAGTACTTACTTCCTGTCACATACACTTGGAAATTCTTTTTAGCATGTTTTATTTTTGATTTAATTTAATTTTTCTTTAACATCTTTAACAACAGTTTATTTTGTTAAAAGGAATTTCAAAAAATTTCTTTAACTAGGATTGTTTTTTTGGTTCTCATAAGAATTTTTTTTTCCAGTCATTTAGATTGTAAAAGAAGGGTTCCTTTTATCATCCTTTTTTTTTTGTCTTTATTTATACAATCATTTTCAAATAATGATGCCTATTTTGTAGGAACTCTACCATAAAAGCTTTAATATTTAATTTCAAAATTATCCAGTTTTAAATTAATGTTGCCGTAATATAAACCACTTCACTTTATTTCTTTTCACTGCTTGCGCTACATTATTTTCTTGCGGTGAAATTTGATAGATAAATTTTCTGAGCAGTTTTACCAAAATGTAGCAATTTTAATATCGTTTCATACATACACGCACTGACACACAAAATATCCAAAATTTATTTAAAAAACTTGAACAAAAAGGATTGTAGCGCACACAGAGCAAAAAGACAACCTAATTTGTTGCCAAACGAATTGTGGCGGTTGCACCAACTATCATAGAATTCTGGTGTTACAACTACAATTTTCAAGTAGTACCACTGTACTTTTAATTAATACCATTAACTCCCCCGTAGTAAACACCATGAAAGATTTATTTTTTTTGGTTTTTTTATTGAGATGCAGAAATTTGAAATGAATTAAAACAAAGATGAATTTTTTAAATTGACATGAAATTTACTTTATTCAAAAAATAATCTTCTGGCATTATAATTAAATTATGACGTCTGGCATATGACAGCCACGGCTGGCTCGGACAATAGTCTAATCTAGAGGGCCAATTTGCGATGACTTTTTCAAATATTTGTGGCCGTATAGCGGCAATAATGCGACGAATGTTGTCTTCCAAGTGGTAAATCGTTTCGGGCTTAACGTTTAGACAATCGATTTCACATATTACCACAGAAAATAGTCTAGCGGCGTTAAATCGCACGATCTTGGAGATCAATTCACGGGTTTCCTTCAATAAATAAATTTTCTGAATTGTATTGTTAATACCACAGCACCTACACATCACAATTGTTCAATTGGTGAACGAAAAATTCAGAAATCATTGTTCTATAGCGGTCACCATTGACTCTAACGTTCTCACTAGCATCGTTTTTACAGAATTTGGGTCAAATGTGTCCACCAACCCATAAATCACACCAAATAGTCAGTTTTTCTAGATTTAACGGTGTCTCAACATACACATGAGGATTATCGTCACTCCAATGTTGTACCAATTGTCTAAAATATACCTGTCCTATGAAAGGTGAAAATGGGAATGGTACAAAGTGTTCCTGAGTTGTGACTGGTGAAAAGAGGACATATCACAAAACTTCAGGACAAGTACCTTAAGTTTAGGTCTAGGACCTATCACCGGGCATATTAATTATGTCAATTGTTCCCCTCTAATGACAACGCCATGTTAAAGTTACCAGTCCCTCTCATATAGTGTTCCGGAACTCGAAGCGGTTCTAGCCGCTGGGAACCAGTCACGTGACGTGTCCTGTGCCAGGTTCTTTTCCCTCTAGGGTTGCGTATCCATTTGAACAAAAGTGAGTTTCATCGCTAAACAAAATTCGCTGTTGAATATCCCTTCACGTTGAAATGCCGAACCAAACTAAACAAAAATAACTTGACAGCTGAAAAAATTGCCTCCAGTTAAAAAGTGTTGCTGTACACTTAAAGTTATATACCTCTATAAATAACACCCTTTAGATGCAAAATCCGATAAAATGTCGGTATTTTAAGGTTATAACTTGTTTAGTTGAAGAAACTAATAATTGGTACTAAAATCAAATTCATTGCATATTTTTCATTTGTGCTCTCCGTGGCAAAAGCGTACATTCGGTTGACCTTATCAATTTAAAAATTGTCACAACCAACCGTATGTTTATTACAATTGTGGTCTTTTGGTTATGATCATGGAATGTTAGTTGGATCCATAGAATATTGGTGGTGGTAACCGATATATAGTCTATGCAACGCATAATCTATTGGCAAAACCGCTTTTAAATTACAAATGAAGATGACGTTTGTTATTACAATATGACAGACAAATATCGAAAGAATGTTTGCACTGAAAACACACTACAAGTCCGCAATAGAATTGTTAGATTCTTTATGACAACTATATTATGTTTACAACATGACAAAAAAAAATAAATACTCCATCTTCTATATTAACAACAACGAAGTTTAAAAATTAGCTTTCCTTTTATATAGTTAATTAAATGTTCTTTTTGCATACATTATCACAAGCACATCTTCTATATCCTTAAAAACATTTAAAAGTTAATATTTAATATTCTTAAACAAAACAGGTTTATTGCCTGCAAAAAGGTATTTAAATGCTTTCATTTAATAATTTATCAGTGTTGACATCAGACTCTATTAAATATCTATTAAGCATACGTTCATTCTACTGTTACCCTGGTAAATAAGTATTTTTTTGCATCATTAGCAGGACAAAAAAGCAACGTAGTTTAACTAAAAGATGAGGAAGTAAAAGATGAAAAGGATGCAACACAAAAATAATGTTTTAAAAGAAAAGCTACAAAAATTTTATATGGTAAATAACAACATAATTGCCAGTAGAGAGAATGATGACCTGAAGCTAAAATAATTATGTTTATTTAATGTAGAATGCATTTGATAATGAAAAATATATTTAAAAAAAAAAAAAAAAAACTACGTGGAATTTAACATTTAGTTTTGTTGAACTAAAACTTTGAACTTTTACAATAAAAGCGTACGTTTTATGAATATGAAACATTCAAGCTTAAATTAAAACAAGAATTTCCTATTCATTGCGCAAAATATATATCGTTAATGTTTTATATTTTATTTATTTGTTGCGGGCTAGCAATATCTAGATATATATTTCGTTGGTAGCTATACCAATTCATCAGTAGATGTTTTACCCTTTATGTTTAAAAAAATTTCAATGCTCATCTATTTATACAAAAACTCACAAATATATTTTTGTGAATTACAAAGCATAAAAACAGCCTTTAAAAAATTTTTCAAACACACACAACAATAATTTTCCATTATGAATGTGTTTACTTTCCTACACCTATACAATTAGACAACCGCTGGTTGCCATTAAAAGTATTTTATAAGGCAAAAATGAAAAGCAAATCTCTCCGTTACAAAATTTTTACATTTATTTGTAACGGAGAGATTTGCTTTTCATTTTTGCCTTATAAAATACTTTTAATGGCAACCAGCGGTTGTATAGGTGTAGAAAAGTAAACACATTCATAATGAAAAATATATATCGTTAACATAAGAAAACAGATAATATTCTACGTGAAAGCACTTCTTGACAATGTGTAAAACAGAACTTTACAAAACCTTCGTGTTTGTGTTAAGTTTTGCGGTTTAGTGTGTTCTAACATTTTTGTAGAGCATTTTATCCTCGCCCTTCCTCTTTTTCGTGGAGTAAGAGGATTAATATGTTTTACAATAATGTTGGCCATAACATTTACCTAAACCTAAGATGTAAAGAAAACATAGTTCTATATGCAAATATGCTGCACGAACAGGCCAGAGCTGGGAAACTTTAACCGCATCTAAAAAAACACCGATATACGTATATTTTTTTTTGGTCTCCTCTACCAGAATCCTACGTCGGAACCCCGTTGCTTTTTTTTTCCTGTTGAACTGTGTTATTTGTATTTAAAATATTATAGCCCATCTCTGATCCAAATCTCCGTATTTTATATGTTAATAAATTTATTTTTACATTCATAGAGAAACTTCATAAAACTCTCATAAAGAGCAGCTGAGCAACAATTATTTAATGGTACATTTCCATGAAACGGCATATTTATAACGCTATTATCTCTATCTAAAAAGAAGCTAACTCCCATAGTTGCAAATTTACGGGAGAAGTAAAAACCAAAATAGGAACTGTAATGATCACAATGTTACTACTTTAATACATTTGCTTGTAAACTAGTTAATTTTTGAACTTTTTCATTATATGTTAATTCAATAACTGAGCCTGTAGTGCGATTCTGTAACTTTTAACAATAAGCGTTAAGTTAATTTTACCAATACAATTTATTGCTTGTGGTAACAATGCATCAATTCTGTATCTCAGTATAACAAACATTGTTAAAAAATTCAATAAGGTGGCATATTTGTTAAAAAACAATGAATTTTAAGCCAGAAGAGTGCACAAGAGAGGGCGCTCTCTTTAACTTGTGTTGAAAAACAATACATTTAAACAATAAATTTTTAGTCAGATAGTGTACACGAGAGTGCGCTGTTTTTAATTTGTTTGAAAATATATTTTTGGAACATTTCAAAATAAAAACAACTTTAAAAATAAACAATGAAAAAATTATTGATGTTAAGTTAACTGAAAAATTCGACGTTATAATTGAATATAATGCTAAACGATATTGTTAAAATCCTTACTGAATAACATCGACGTTAATTTAGCTGTTAAAAATTTTTAACAATTCAATTGACGTTAAAATTGAATAGAGAATCGCACTACTGGTAATATTAATTTTCATATAAGTTCAAATAATAACGACGTTTATTCCTAATAATACAAAAAATATTAATTCAGCTTGGGCACGAGCTATACCCTAATAAAAAGGGTCACAACAATGAGTTAAATAACAAAGTAGAAAAAATTAGAAGATGATGGACTATGAGTTTTTGTTGATTATTAGGAATTTGCAATCAATAATGGAGAATTTCGTACTAACCAAAATTGTTTCAACATGTAAAAAAAGGAATAAAAATTAATAAATTTAATTCTCATATTCTATTTCTGTTGAAAACTGGTTAAATAGTTGATATTCTTCCCAATTAGTATCCACTTTACGAAAATTGTAAAAATTGCCAAACGAACGCTGAAGAGAGGTGTAGCGGTCTTGAAATCGGTATACTGATACGTTCTGGTCATCTGATTGAATATTCTAAAGTTTTTTAACATAAAAACTGTTAGGAATTTTAATATTCGTTAATTCAATAGAACTGTACTTAAGCCTGGTAATATTAATTTCCATATGTACATTAATATAAGTTCAAATAATAATTACGTAAAGTAAATTTTTGTGGCAAACTGTATTTGTGTAAAATATAGTTTCATCAGTAAAATGAGCGTTGAATTTGTTTTTGTTTTCAAAAGTGGCATGTCATAACGTCCAATGTCATAATGTCCATGGACGTTATGCCACACCAATAGGTGTCAAAACGTCCACAGACATTATGACACATATTGGTGTGACATAACGTCCACATATGGAGTGCCATAAAGTCCATGGACGTAGCGACACTTTTAGTTATGCCATAATGTCCATGGACATTATGACACGTTATGGTGTGTCATAAAGTCCACAATAATTAAAAATCAAATGTTTCAAGTAAAATATAAGTGAATTTTTGACTACCGTTAGAAATTTAAAGTTTTACCGATGCAATGGCATATTATTTTAGTATGTAAGTGGTTTTCATAAAGTGCACAAGTAGATGTAAAAAGAAAAATAATATGGAAAGTTTGAAATATAATTATGAATTTGTGAGTGGATTTCGGAAAAATTCCAAGTTGTTATTGTTAACCGATGAAAAGCAGGTGTTTCGCCAAAAACACATGTATCGTGAATACACCCGATATGGGTGCTATATCAATAATTGTAGTGTAACAGTTGCCCTTAGAAAGGATGGAGTCTGTGAGCAGCTAAGCTTGGATTATCATCATAATCATTCACTTCCCGAAGACTTAATAAATAAATTTAAAATGATTAATAACGTGAAAAAAGAATGCGGCGTTAAGTCAGCATATAAAAGAAAAGGAGTCCGAGAAATTTTTGATGAAGAGTGTATGAAGGACAAAGACTTGTCTTCTACAGTGTCTTTTCCAAAAATGAGGAGGCAATTATATAGAATACGAAGTAATGGAATGCCAAAAAGTCCTAGCACATCTCTTGAAATCAAGCAGATGTTTGAAGAAGTTGAATTTTTTCAAGAATTTGGGATTTCCAAACATATTAACAAGCCTTTTTATCGGGATACTATAATAGAAGATGACTTTTTCTACTCTATTTTAATATCGCCAACAATTGCAGATATAATCCAGAAAAAACCAAAGGGTCGTCGATATTTAATAGATGGAACCTTCAAAACAGTTCCCAGTTGTGGTTTCAAGCAGCTTCTCGTGGTTCACTTTTACTATATGGAACATGTAAGTTCTTAAATTATACATTATTTTTTTTTTTTTTTTTAATATCTTAATCATAAAATCTTCTGTGTCTTTGTAGACTTTTCCGTTCATTTACGTTTTGATGTCAAGCAAAACTAGACAAATATATGAACATTTGTTTCAATTTATTAACAGCAATTTCTTTCAGTTCGAGGCTTTAGCATTTCATACAGATTATGAAATAGCTTTAAGAAAAGCTCTACAATACGTATTTCCCACAGCAACATTAAAAGGCTGTTGGTTCCATTATTGCCAAGCTCTGACACGTAAATGTCAAAAAATAAAAAAATTTCGAAACTTAATTAAAACAAACAACGACTCTAAAAATTGGTACCGAAAAATATTAAGCCTACCCTTAGTAAGCCCAGAACAAATTGAGGAAATGTTTTTAAGTTTAAAAAACGAGATATTGGACTTTCCAAAAAACCGACAAGAATGCTTCAACATTTTTATGAAATATTTTGAGAATCAATGGATGGCGAAGGTAAGTGTATTTTTTATAGTTATAATTTTTTAGTAATTCGTAAGTGAAACAAATACCAAGAAAAAAAGAGAGATGAAAGCGAAATGTCTTCCCGGAGACACTAAAGTTAAGTATTGAAATCTGACTTCTCATACTAAAGTTTTTCTGCGTGGCGGCCTGCGGCCGCGCTTAAGGGTTTTCTCCTCCCGCAGGACGCGGCAGGTGGCTTCGCTGAATAAAGTTTTCCTGCGTGCGTCACAAAAATAAAAAAATGTCTTTTCCTGGAAACACTAAAGTCAAGTATTGACAAGTGGCTTCGCATACTAAAGTTTTTCTGCGTGGAAATACTTAACTTTAGTGTTTCCAGGAAAAGACATTTTTTTATTTTTGTGACGCACGCAGGAAAACTTTATTCAGCGAAGCCACCTGCCGCGTCCTACTGGAGGAGAAAACCCTTAAGCGCGGCCGCAGGCCGCCACGCAGAAAAACTTTAGTAAGAATGCTTACACCAGAATGTTTACACCATGCATAACAATATTCTGAAAAAATATTCTGAATAATTGGGAAATAAGGCCATTATGGCTTTATCTCCCATTTAATTGAGCAATAAAGCCATCATGGCCTTATTTCGCATGATTTTAAAGCACCCCCCCTTCGAATTTCGTTTTCATCTCTCTTTTTTCCTGCTACATTGATATTTAGTTTCAACTACTCTTATAAATAATAAGAAAATCTCCATTGATGTTTTATAGATCACACCTTGCGGATTTTCTGTTCATTTGGAGCCCATTAGAACCACAAGTGCTTTAGAAGGCTTTAATTCAAAACTTTCCCGGAACATTGAAAAGCATGGGCAATTTCATAAATTCTTCGACGCTATCCGTAATGAAGATTTCCATCAGTCAGTTTCTTTAAGTAAAATAGTTGCGGGTGCTTTATCTGTTTTGCCCAAAAAACGTAAAAAGCAAACGGATAAGGATAGCAAAATTCGACACCTAACCCAGCAATTACACAGGGGAGAAATCTCTTTATGCGATTTTTTTAATTTCGTTACAAATAAAGAAAACCACATTGTAGAATGTGATGAACTTCTGGAGGAAAATGGAGAAGAAGAAACAGAGTCAGATGATAATGTGGAAAGCCAAGTCAATTTCAGCCAAATGACGGAAGTTTTAAAATGCATTATTTGCTTTGCAGAACCAAGAAATATTTTATTGATGCCATGCAAGCACTTTAAAATCTGTTCCAGCTGCTTCCAGCATTTAGATAAAAAATCTAAAGAAAACAGTTCACCTTTGCTTTGTCCTTATTGTAGACAAATCGTAGAAAGTAATTTAAATATATTTCAATAAAGAGTATTTGAAAAAACTATATGAGTATATTTATTTATTTTTTTATTTTCAAAAGTCTGAACGATATGACATATTTTAAAGTGACATAATATCCAAAAAAATTGTGGCGTATCGTCCATGGACTTTATGTCATTTTGAAATAGTCATAAAGTCCATGGAAGTTATGACACCTTTTGGTGTGTCATAACGTCCATGGACATTATGACATTGGACGTTATGACATGCCACCGTTTCAAATGTAATTGCTCTAAAGAGAGAACTTCTTTGATATCGGCGAACAGGCACTTAGTGAGCGCTCACTCAACATTTTCTGATTGTTGAGCAACACTTGTGTAGCAAACTGTGTCTTCTGAACGCGCACCCATTTACTTTATTTGCAAGTTTTATTAAAAAAAAACCATTGAACTCATTAATTATATTGAAAATATTAAATATAAAATAAAAATAAGAATATGCTTTTAACAGTTTATAGTTTTTTTTATAAAATTTTGCAAAGAAGTTTCCCGTTGTACCATTCAAAAGAGAAATAAAAAAAAATTTCCTAAAAGTATGCAGCAAAAGAATTATAAATAGTGAAAAAACCCAGTAACTTATTTTGTTTGTTTATATATGTGTGTGTACGTATTTGTGTGCATTAGAAAACAAGTAAAACGCTAAAAGGTGTTTGCACCATAACAAACAATACATTAGGGGTATTCACTGTTTGGTGAAAATGAAAACAATTGTAGCATTTTATTAAAATGTAGCAACAAAACACACATAGTTGCTGTTAGAATTGCTAAAAAAAAAAACTAGAATATATGACATTTACGCTTTCGCAATCCCATTTGCAGAAAACACTGAATCCACCCACTGTTTTCTTTTGTATCAACTGTTTGTCGTGAATAGATTAAAAAAAATGTGTGTGAGTCAGCAAAATAGTTCAGAAACAAACAAAGAAATTAAAAAAACCATGGTTTACCTGACGAAAGGTAAGCAAATGCGTTTAAAGGTACACACAATTGCAAAATATGTAAAAAAAATAGAATAAAAATATAAAAATGAAGGCAGGAACGTTTTCTTAGCTTTTACAACCGTCATATACAGTCATGCACAAAAAGGAAACACTAAGCAAAAAACATTTTGTTAGTTTTCCTTTTTTTTTTGTGAAGAAAAAGTGTTAAAGGAAAATATTGTGTTTACATGTCAAGCGTTTTGTTTTACAAATCTTTTTCTTTTCAAGGCATCTTTTAAATCAACGTTAGTTGGTTTATATTAAAGAAAAGAAAAAAAAAACTTACTAAAAAGAAATATTTCAACACGTTAACGCACATGTTGTACTTTTTCTAAACATTTACCTTTTTAATTTTCAAAATGTATACTTAAAATTTTTGATTTGATTTCATTTCATTCAATCTTTTTGTTTTCTTTTTAGTTCTTTTTTTTCTTTCTTTTTTAAATACAAATCCGCATATACAGAGTTTATGACCGCTGGCAAGCATATTGTTCTTTTTTGTTGTTCTGAAAATTGTTTATTTTATTTAATGTGATTTTATTTTCTCGTCCTTTTTTTATTCTCTCATATAGATGGTATGTATTTAGTAGTTTATGATTTGGTTACACCTTTTAAGTGTCCTTTTATAAGAATTGTAAATATACCCTTTGGGATGGATAGTTTTTATTGAATTTATTTTTATTTTTTTGTATATTATTTTATTGTTTGTAACAATCTTATTTAGTTGAAAATTGTTGATTCTATTTTTTTTCCTAAATTTTATTTGAAAAGAAAAATAAGGTTTTATTTTTATAACAAAAAATGGTTCTGCTTGTTGGATTATTTTTTGTTGTAATTACAGTAATTTAAAAGGATATTGAGCTTTGAAGTAATTCCTATGGGAGAATGATAGTTTTCTTTTGTAAGAAAAGTTAATAAATACGATAAGTTTAGAACAAACGATAAAGTGTGAATTTCTAAATTTTAGGAAATACATAAAAGTTATTGGAATTTTTTCCAAGTTAAAATTGATGATGAAAAAAGTTTCGAAAAAAAAAATTTTCAATTATTTAAATAAATGACTGGCATTTTGGTCCCTTCCTAATTTGCTTTGAAAAATTGTATCATGTGGTATAACAAGATGGATTAAAATGATATTAAAATTCAAAAATTGTGCAATTTAAAAATCGATCAAAATTTTTTGGCTTTTAAAAATTTTTTAAATATTTTTGTGAACCTCCCTCTTGATCTGTGCTGTAGTGTTATTTTTTTCTTATCCAATACCAAAAAAAAAACTTAAAACTCCACTTAAGCAGCGATAAGTCTGCTAAAATGTTCGATAAAAATATTTGCCGAAAATATTCTACTTTAACTTTTAAAAAGACAGTTTAATTGCAAACCAATCATGAACACGCGAAATCCTGTTAAACTGACAATTTGTTTTTTGTAATTATTTTCAATTTGCAAAACATTGGTTGGAAAATGGAACGGTTATGCCAATAGAATATGAGTTGCATAGACATTATATATCGGTTACTGCCACCAATATTCTATGGATCCAACAAATATGCCATGATCATAACCATAAGACTACAATTGTAATAAACATACTGTTGGTTGTGATAATCTTTAAATTGATAAAGTCAACCGAATGTACGCTTTTTCTACGGCGTGTACAAATGAAAACAATGCAATGAATTTTATTAGTTTCTTCAACTAAACAAATTTTAATCTTAAAATAATGACATTTTATCGGTTGTTGCAACTAAAGAGTGTTTTTATAGAGGTATAGAACTTTAAGTTAGCAACACTTTTTTAACTGGCGACCATTTTGTCAGCTGTCAAGTTCTTTATGTTTAGTTTGGTTTGGTTTTTCAACGTGAATTTCCTGACGCCTTAAAACGCTTCCAAATTGTGGTAAATGGGCCGAAAACATGATTGCTGTCGATCCAGATTTTCAACAGCGAATTTTTATTAGCGATGAAACTCACTTTTGTTTGAATGGATACGTCAATACACAAAACTTTTGTATTTGGGGTGATGATAATCCTCAAGTGTATGTTGAGACACCGGTTAATCTAGAAAAACTAGCTGTTTGGTGTTCCGTATTTATGTAAAAACGTTGCTGGTCAGAACGTTAGAGTCAATGGTGACCGCTAAATAGAGCCATTATTACTGAGTTTGTCGTTCATCAACTGAGATATAATGATGTATAGGAGCTGTGGTTTCAACAAGACGGCGCAATAAGTCACACAGCTCGTGCCGCAGTTGCTTTATTAAAGGAAGCGTTTGGTAATCGCATAGTTTCACGTTTCGGATATGTGAATTAGACTACAAGATCGTGCGATCTAATGCCGCTAGACTATTTTCAGTGGGTATATGTGAAGTCGCTAGTCTATGCCGAGAAGCCCGAAACGATTGGCGACTTTGAGGACAACATTAGCCGCTTTATTGACGATATAATGCCGGAAATGTTGGAAAAAGACATCAAAAATTGGATTTCCAGATCCGCAATTAGTCATATTGAATGAAGGCTTTAATTTATAATTGTACGACACAATCCGAATGAGATTTTGCGCCGTTTTGTAACAGTAGACGAAACATGAATCCTTGGGACAAACAGATTACCGGTAAATGTTAATCGGAGCTTTGTAAGCACCTTATATTGACTGCAAGCAAAAAGTATTCAACCAGCAACGAGAAAAGTGCTGTTTCATGAACCCAAATTTGAAGAACACGTTGTGGTTGATAAGAGATTTCCTTCGATGTAAGAAAAAGAGCAACTTCAAGGCTATTGAAAAATCTTTTATTATATAGAAAGAAATAAAAAACTACATTAGAGCCTGAAGCTTAAAGTAGAATATGTTCAAATATACATCACTTTGTATGGAAAGATTTTCATTTAATCTTATGCTACCATACGATTATGAACTCATTCTGTAAATAATTGAGGAACTTTTGAATCTACAACACTTGTTTTAGAGAATAATAAATTTGTTGTGGCATAAACATGCAGTAATTATCTTGTTAAACAGAGGCAAAAATCTAGTAAATAATTTTACATTAATCGATAACGTTTTTAATATAATTAATGTTCAAGTTAAGTTTTTCTTTTCATTGATATTCTTTATGCTCTCAAAAATCTCTCATGCCAATTGCAAATGAAGTAAAATGAAAGTAGCCACACACAATATCGGTTCCAATGATATTAATTTCGAAAACAAACAAAAAATACTATACGAAAATTTATATAAATATCGAGCCTTCTGCAAAGCTGACAAACAACATACTTTCTTTGAATTCCTTCATATAAATGCACAAAAATGTATGTAAAAAGTATTCCTCTGTCAGGAGAAGAACGAACAAAAAAAAAAAAAAAAATATATATAATAAAAATCAACAAACTTACCAACGACTTGCATTTGGGCATATGCTGTGGCAGTTGAAAATAATGGTGCATCGGCTGTTACTTCACAAGAGAAAGTTCCAGATAGACCAAAGTTCACATTTCGTATAACAACTTGGGTAGCATTCGAGACACTTTCCTATTGAAATAAAAAAAAAAAACGAAAGCAATCATATGAAACAGTAAAAGTTGCACAATAAATTGTTGTGGATATTTTTAAATGAAATGCACGAAATCATAAATTATTTGTTGCGTTTTATTAATGCTTTTAATTAGAGGAGTAACGAAAATCACTGCTCTTAATAATATTGAATGCATTTTAAAACACTTTTGAAAAATTTAAAATTATCTAAGTTTCACCACTAACTTTTCAAAATCATTTGAGAGTTACAAAAGTATAAGTGAAATAGGCTTAAAATATTATAAAAAACCCGATAAATAAACTCTATATGACAAGAGTCCATTTTATTTTTCCTCAAATAAATTTTATTTAGTTGTAACTTCGTTAACGTTAATTAAAAAAACAAAAAACAAAAAATACCTAAACCAAAATTTTAACAAAATGTCAATATGTAGTACCAAAATCATCAGCTCTTCTTTATTTTACTCCCAGAAAGTAAAATGTAAGTTATTGTTGAAAAAATTAAAAACAAAAACAAAAATTATTAATACGTTCCGTTTTTTTCCCAAAAAAGTATTTTATATTTTTTTTTTTTTACATAAAAATTCTTCGATCACCATCTTATACCACAATTCTAATTTTTCAGTAATACTGAAATTATTTTCAGAAAATTTCTGCATAATACTAGAGCTTTTAAATAAAGTCTACTGATATGTTGGTCTAAGCAGAGAGAAGCCAAAACATACTAAAACTTCAAATTAAAACATTTTTTTTTTAATTAGGACGAGCACTCAGGCGATGACCCCAACGTATGCTGTGCACTGCGATGGAACTCAGGGAGCGGGATAGGGTTAATATTTTAATGCAGTGTTGTGGCGCCTCCGGTGTTAAGTAGACGCATTAACTTTGTTAAGCTGTGTTAGCAGGCATTTTATTAATTGTTATACTTCGCCGATGTTTCTGCTAACCGACGATATTTTACAATTCCATTTTTTTTAATTTTTTTTAATTTTTATTGTAAAATATTTGTTTTATACAAATTTGACACAATTTTTTTTAAAGAAAAAACATAATTTAAATCCCTGAAGAGGCTACCTACCCATTGTTGGTAGCGAAAAAAATAAGAATTTAAATCTTTAAAAAAGATCAAAGAAAATAAGAAGAAAAAATATAAAATCTTTATAAAAAAATAAAATATAAAAAATATTAAAACTATCCCTTTTTTTCTTTCCTTAATCCTCAGAAAGTACCTTATGGCTCTACAAAATTTTATAAAAATCTATTTAAAGGATTTCTCAAGAAAGAAAGTACTGATTTCAACCCAACAAAGTTTGTTAATTTATAAAAATTGTATAAAATAGTAGTACAAAATAAAAAGTACCAAGACTGGTCTCTTTCTCAATTCCTAAAACGTACCCTATCCTTTAGTCTATCTTACAAGCTATCCATCTACCAACTGTTATCCGCAAACATGAAGATCATTTTAAAGACAAAAAGTAAAATATGTAACTAAAAGAAAAAAAAGTATCATAACTAAAAATATACAAAGAGTACTAGTTTTTTGCCCATTTCTGCCCAGAGAAGGTATGTTAATTTATAAAATATTATTACAAAAATAAAAAGTACCCAAACTACTAATTTCTTCTCTTTTGACCCCATAAAAATTACAATATTTTTTACTCAGGGTCACTTGCTACTTCACAAATATTCATTTAGACAATTTCTCAAGCCAAAACGTACCATAAGTAAAAAAGCACCAAAAGTACCAGTTTTTTTTTTCATTACAATCCGCATGAAGTCTGTTAATTTATAAAAACTTTATAAAGAATTAATACTAAATTTAAATGTACAATGACTACCTACTTGTCCCTTTCTTAATTCCTAAAAAGTACCCAGCTATTAATCTAACTCACAAACTTACCATCTACTTAAAGATATTCAAATACATCTAGAGAATTTTAAAAACTAAAAGTACCAACAAAAATGCACTAAAAGTAAAATATAACTTTAAGTAAAACACTACTATAAGCAAAAAAAAACAAAAGTACAAGTTTTTTTAGTCCCCGAAAAGTATGGTTATTTAAAAAAAATATTAGTACAAAAATAAAAAGTACCAAGACCAGCATTTTTTTTTTCATTTAATTAATTTAAAAAGTACTCTATGCTTTAATCTGGGCCTAATCTTTAAAATTTCATTCAAATCAATTTAGCGGTTTTTGCGTTATAATGAAACAATCATACAAGCTTTCACAATTTATAATAATTTAGTGTCATAAGTTGCTAAATATTATAATATTATTCTTTTATAATTTTCACATGAGTTCTTAATGTCCCATCTAAAAAAGTTTTGTATGAAATTTATACCGTTCGATACCAAACTTTAGGATATATTCTCCATATATGACCCATGTCTGCACTATGCTTACATACATATACATATCTCATTATATTTATATGCATTTAGATGTATGTGGAACATATAAGAAATATGTATGGTATAAATACAATACAGGTATCATTAATTAGCTCTTTTTATCATATATTCTCCCTGCCTAACTTTAGATGTTTTGTAACTTCCCAAAATTTAAGCTCAATTCTACTGACGATTTGGTATTGGCAATAATGATATGCAGGCTTATAGATGTGCTAACCCCACAACAACTGCAAATTAATTTTTTATATTGATTTTTTTTCCTGACGCACCACCGCAAACATAATTCGAAAACCATTGAATGTAATTTCTTTTCACGTGTGCGCTTTTATTTTTATATATTTTTTTTTTTATTATTTTTATTTTAATACATTTATACACTTACATCAACTTTTATGCCTGGATAATGAAAAACTTTTGTATTCGGATATTCGCCAGGTGTGTAGCGGAAGAATTCCAATTGACCACGATAAAATTTTACCGAATACAATGGTGCTCCCTCTATTGTATAATGACAGTGCAGTGTCACGGACTGGCTACGACGTACAGCTGGTGGTTCAATATATAAATTTACATCGCGTAGTGCAGCCTGAGAAAAACCTATAAATAAAAGAAGAAAAAGAAAAACAAAAAAAAAATTATTAAGAGCTTTAAGCTTTAATTTAAGTGGAATGCACATAAAAAGGGATAAATTGTTCATAATGGTTTATTTTTGCATAGAAAATTTTATTTCCATCTCTCGCCAGATATTAGACGAGGGACCTGCGATATGGGAAAATTATTGTGTTTTTTTTTCGAAACTGTTTATCCACAAAATTATTGAGTAAAAATATATATTGATTTTATCTTTAAGTTTTTGATCATGCTGCCATCATTAAATCGTTCTAATAAATATTTTTATTTTTAAATTTTTATGAACTCTTTAAGTTTCTCATTTTCCATTTATGTCATCTTCTTTTTATCTCGTTTTATCAATTATTTGATTTTCTTTTTGCCTCATGCAATATTAAAACCATTAGTTGGTGTCTCTGCTCTTTTTGCATCTCTGTTATATATAAAAATGATTTAACACATACATACACTCTTACATACATATTTAAGGATATTAAAGTTGAAACACAATATTTGTTGAATGCATGCATACATACATTAGGGTAGAACTATTTAGTTGAAGCTAAGCAAGAAAAAAACTTGTCATGCTTATTTGCAGGCAGGAACTCGGTAATAATCTCATAGTGTGATTTAGGTTATTATTTGATGGACCTTTTTTTTGAGATTTTATCAAATCAAACATTACATTTTTTCTGCTGCTTTCTTGCAATTTTATTTCATTTAATATAATTTCTTTCTATGCCAAAGTGACTTTCCTAATGAAGATATTTAAGTATCTTTGTAAACTTAGTGACACAAGTATGTGTACAATTTTATATGTATGTTTTTTATATCTCCACCAAACTCAAGAATGTGTTCAGCCATACATTTTAGTATCTGCATGTGCGAGTATGTGCATAAGATGTTGGTGACGACTTTAGTTTTCTTTTTAACAATATTTTAGTCCTAAATAAAATCTATGTTACAGCGGGGTAAGAAAAACAGTAATTTCTAGCGAAATAATAACTTTTGTATTACAACAAAATATCACTTATTAAATATTTAGCTGTAAGTTGTGTGGTACATAATTTTTAAGAAAATTAATAACACAAAAATAAATAATTGATATTCTTTCCCAATTGGTATCGACCTTTTCATATATACGAGTATGTATTAAAAACAAACATATGTATGCTGATGAGAGATGTAGCTGTCTTGAAATCAGTATACTGATGCGTTCTGGGGTAGTCTGATGTATTTGACAGCTCAAAATAGATTAAGTTATTCAAGAGTAAAACGATATTGCATAATTTGTTCAAATATTCAAAATATAAACGATACCGGCACATGGATTGGTAATCAGTAAATACTCACATAATTCATGCCAAAGTTTTTCCTGATTGGAAAGCAGGAGGGATACCCTTTGAACAAAAATTCTAATATTTGTAAGAAATTCGAATATTACTGAACAGACGGTTGTCAGATCTATTAATATGCTGGCAATGTACTGACAATAGAGAAGCACCAGCATAAGGTTACTTGTCAGTTCACACATTTGTATGAAATTTCTCCAAAAAGCTTACAAATTATCTAGAAACTTGGGCAGTCAATGAATGGTCAGTTCACACGGTTGTTAGATTCTTGTATATCATTAATTCTCTTAGACAGCACCCAGGGGCAAATTTTTCGATTGCAGAAGCAATTATGTAATGCACACGGTAACGCACACCCTTTCAATTACAACCTAGCATATTTTTTCAAATGCATTGCCGCATTCCTGCATAGAGAAAAAGTGCCTAATAAATACCTACAAAAAAAGTAGAATAAAATTAATAATATATCTCTACGGAGTTTTTTCAAGAAGGAAGTCTTATTATTTTAATAAGGAAAACCCTTTTGAAAAAATCAAGAAGGAAACTTATAGTTTTTATTTTTTTTTTTTCAAAAAGGTTTTCCTTATTAAAATAATAAGACTTCCTTCTTGAAAAAACTCCGTAGAGATATATTATTAATTTTATTCTACTTTTTTTGTAGGTATTTATTAGGCACTGTTTTAGCTGTGAGATGTTAGGAAATACAAATTTGATGTCATCGGAACGTCATGGTACGTCCGGTAAGCTTATTTACAATATGAAGTTGTATTATCTGGATGAGGGGTACTGAAAACATTTTTATAAAATTTACGTCTGTTGGGGCTCGAACCAAGGACCTTCGGTTTCGTAAAAGGCACTCTAACCACCTCACTACTACACCTTGATACATGTTAGCAGCCAGTTTAAGAAGATGATTTACATATGATCATACAGGAACCTAATGAAATCAATATGGAATACCTTTTTGAAAAAATCAATAAGATGGCCTAATGAAATCAATAAGAAATTCCTTTTATTTAAAATTCATATGAAAACCTAATAAAATCAAAAAGTTTTTTTCTATGGATTTTTTTTTTTTTTTGGTGCCAAAAATAACGGAAAAAAAGCCTAAAATCTTCTTGATTCTATTAGACAGTTTTGGCTCTGTGTGGATTGAACGCCTACCACTTGCACACAATGTAAGCAGGATAGTGAAGTGTTAAATTCAATAAATATAAATACTCATTACTGTTTCACATACTTTGTAAGTAGGCAGTAGACAGTCTATTATACACAATATCGCTTACTTCGTGGGAAAGTAGAAATGACATTGACCACTGGTTGGTTGGTTGGTTGGTTGGTTTACGTGGCTGCCTGCTACGCGCAAGCATTCAAGTAGAATTAATGAGATTCCGTTTTGACAAACCACTCCACTCGTCAGTGTCAACCTGATTTAGGTCCGAATCCAGGCCTCAGATTCGGAGTAAGATTTTAGATCCATCCCGTCGAATTAATGTATCTAATGAGGTCACCTAGACCTATCCCTGATACCTCTGAGAGATCGTCTATTATGCTGTTGCCTAGAAATTTATGTCTCGAATGGTGTAAGGCCGGGCATTCGCAAAGAAAGTGGAAGACTGTTTCCTCTTTGCTTTGATCCCGGCAACTACGGCAGAACGCATTGTAGGAAAGGCCCATCCTGTTAGCGTGTCTCCCGATAACCCAGTGAACCGTCAATACTGCGACGAGCCTCGAGATGTCCCTGCGGTTTCTGTTAATTAGTTGTGTTGTGCGCTTAACGTTGTAGCAAGGCCACATTTTCTTAGCCACCTTGCACGTGCTCAACCTGCGCCACCTATCTTCAGCTTTCTGCCTGAAATGGTTGATAATGAGATTTCTAATACTGCCAAATGGCATGGCTACCGATTCAGCAATGGAGACGTCCATGGCAGATCCAGCCCTGGCCAGTTCATCCGCCTGTTCGTTGCCTTGGAAGTTGCTATGTGCGGGAACCCAGATGAAGGTAACGTCAGTCTGACTACCTAGTCTGGATAACGCGTCCTTGCACTGGCTAACTAGGGTGGAAAAAGTAGTGTGTGACCTTAGAGACAGAAGTGCCGCTTGGCTATCGACAAAGATGCCGACTCTTCCTTGGACACCCCTGTCAATCAAAACCCTACACGCCTCCCTTATGGCCAATATTTCCGCCTGAAATACACTACATTGACCACTACTTCACTCACATTGTTCGCTAGAATTCATTGAATGCGAAGTGTGACAAACTTAATTGAAGAGATGTGATGGGGTATGCAAAGTTCGCCACTAAGGCAATGTATAGCATCCTTTTAAGAGAAAGAAAATAAAAGTTTTCGTTTGTTTATTTACTGACAATGAAATCGTTGTCAGATGCTTAAACGAAATAATGTTTTAGATCTCCCTTTTATTTAGTCTCACGCACGCACGCTGATGACAGTGTTTTCAATGGAAACCAATAAGGCATTTTATTTCGTAAACTTAGCAGATTTGCTTATTATTGTAAAATAGATTGCAAATAAATATGTATATAAAAAAAATATATCTGACAATGAAAACGTTTTGTGTTCACATGATTTTCAGATGTCGAAAAAAAGTAGTCTGACGATGATAGTATTAAAATTTACTGACAATGCTTTTTCTGGCAATACTGTTAGACAAAAATATTTTAAGTCAGTTTACACTGTTTTAAGAAATTTTTAACACACTCTGACTTTGACAACCGTGTGAACAGAGCTTTACCTAACTGCACTAATAATAAATATAAATAATAATAAATGAACATAAATTTGGAAAATTTTACTTAACTTGATTTCAATGTGGTTGTCTTAAGTCGCCAATGCCGTTTCTTACAAAAATTTGGTAAAGATTTTTTTATGTTAGGAAATACCGAAAACTGCCGTGACTTTGATTGATTGATTGGTTCTCGGGAAAACATGCAGGACACTGCGACCATGAAGATCTATTATATCCCCTGCCAGGTGCTATAGCACCTCAGCCAGACCCACTTTTCTGAGGAATCTCAAGATTGCCAGTGGTTATAGCATTGGCAGTTCCCAGTCCTCCAATAGGTGCTTCCCCAATTGGCTATGCCTTCTGTGGCACAACGATTCACAGTCCTTTAGAACATGCTCTGGAGTTTCATCCCCATAATCACAGAATCTACACAGGCTATTTCTCTCAATGCCACGTCTGTTGAGGTTTTTTCTCAGTCTGCAATGGCCTGTGAGGAAGCCTGTGAGAATCCTTAGATTATTTTTACTCAGGGACATGAGAGCTATGAATCGTTTCTGGTTATACGTTCCAATCATTAGCTTCGCATGCCTTAATCCTGAGAGATTGAACCAGAGGTGATCCCTAGTATTCTTAATCTCCGTCGATGTATCTACGCGGATTTTATCCGGTCCAAGTCCACAAAACGTTTCCGATCCGACCATGGGTGTACTTGCCCCCTGCCGTGACTTGAAACAATGCTTTCATTTAATTGTATAGTTTGGTTGATTTCCTTGCTAAAAATGTGGTTTTTGATGTTGCTAGTATAGACTTATTACCGATTTTTTTGCTGTAAATGACGATTTCTGAACCGTCCATCTGGTACAACAAAGGAGATCGCTGAAACGTCCGGGGCAGTTTTTTTTTAAATGTAGATGTATTGTGTGCATGTATATGGGGGGTTGTAAACCTATTAATAATGGGTTGGTGTTGACTGAAGTGGTACAATTCCACCTCATTTCTAGGCAACCTGTAAGCTTGGCAAAATTTGTTTGCCTTTCTAATATGGGAAAGAATTCTTGGAAAAATATTGCCAAGCTTATAGGTTGCCTAGAAATGTGATGAAATTGTACCTATCATGAACATGGTCCATATTTTGATCTCAGTACTTTTTACGACCGAAATATTTTGGATATGAACTTGGTCTTGTTTTCAAATTTGTGTTTTTGTGCGGATAATTAGTTGAAACTTTTCCATTTTATGACGAAATAAAATTATGAACTTACTTTGATGACAACCGATTATAAGTATGAAAATTTTTATGAACTATTCAGGACGACTAGTCCTAAATCAATTTTTGCAGCTAAAACATAATAATTTCATTCTTATTTTAGTTAAAAATTCCTACTGTTAAAAATGTACTCTCAAGTTAATTAAATATTTTTAAAGAACTCGATTCTTCCTGTTTATTTCCTCATGGTATTCAACTATCCAACTACTTTCTTATAGAGGTAAGAGCTTTAAACATTTCCACGAAATTTTAATTTGTCAGGCTTAAGTTCATTTTCTTTATTTTTACGAATATAATATTACACTTGATCAATAGTCAAGCCCAAAAGACAGCGTCTTTAGAACTTAAAATTAATGCAACGTAAATTTATATACATTAAAAAAAAAACCCCTGAAACTTTTTAATAAAGTAAAATTATGTCTAAGTAGTTTTTCATTTAATATTAAAGATTTAAAAAAATGCTTTTCAATTATTAAAAGTTAAAATATAAAAAGTTGAAGCAAACAATATTGCACGCAATTTCTTAGCACAGACAATTTACTAAAAACTATTTGCTTAAGGAAATGTTGAGAAATACAATAAAAATTAAATCGCTGCAACAAACTCTTAATAAAAGGAATTGAAAACTACAGAAGAAATAAAATTATCCTTCAGTTTTTATCTTTTATTATTGAATAATGCACAATCATGCCTATAAATTTATATGTGTATGTGTGCATTTGTGAAAAAGAAAACAGTTATAAGCCTGTTACTTTTTCATATTCTTTCACAAGATTTTTTATAATATGTTTGTATGCATGTATGTGTGTGTATGGAAATATTTTTCAATTTAATTTCAATTTTGTTGTAGACCACAATATAATCTTTGTTTTAAATTCTTCTACAACATAACAGGAAATGCGATACAAAGGAAAGAAGGAAGGAAATGTAGTACAAAATACATAAAAAAAACTCAGACACATACTTCGACAAACACTTATACAATGAAATATCAGTGATGCGAGGGAGGAGCTAGAACGAAAAACTATCAGGCTTATTTATAAAGCTTTCGAAAAGTTGAATTTAACACTAATTTTAAGAAATGTTTATGAAAATTAGCTTTAAAAATATGACAACGCTTTAAGCGTTTCTTCTAAAAAAAATTCACTCATCCACTTTAAGTCGCGGTGAATTGTTTGCAATATAATCTTTGCCTGATTTAAAAAAAAGGGTGTAGCAAAATACTTCTTTTTATTATTTCTTTGACACGATCGGTTTATTGAAACAATGTAGTTGACAATGAGAGAAGCTTTCAAATCAAAAGTTTGTTTTTTCATTATGAAATGTTTGGAAAAATGAGGCGACAAAAAATTTATATAATATAATTTTTTTTTTTTACCTTTCAAAAATTTAGCTAAATGGGCTTATTTAAAGAGATAACTTTTCAAAATCTGTTTGTCTATTATTTCGATTAATTGAAAATTGTTATAAAATATTCATGAAAGTTTTTTTAAGGTTTCTGTTTCCACATTAAGGTAAATGACTTTTGCAGAAATTTTATTTGGGAATCACTCTAAAAACCGAGTGGTTTTCATACAAATTTTCTTCACAAATCAGCACCTAAGTTATTCTTTTGAGGTGCTATTTTCGGAAGACGGACGAATGATTGGAGTATAAAATTTGTTTAAAAAGTACTCAGTTTTTTTTAGTAATTTCTATTAAAATTTTACACTCAAATCCATCATAAATAAGTCTTGTGGAAATAGCACCTTAAACAAAAATAGGAAAATTGAGTAAAACTCAAAAGTTTTCAAGTAACTTAAATAACTCTTGAACGAAAATGAAGGTTAAACGCCATTGTTTAAGTAAAGGAAAATCTTCAAAATCTTTTGTATAATAAATCGATTAATAGAAAGGTCGATTAAGATTTACGAGGTGTTTCAACATAACGAACGAATGATTTGAGTAGAAAATTTGTTTAAAAATCAGTAAATTTTTTTTTGCGATTCCGATAAAAAAATTTTACTATTTGTACGGTATGAGGAAACCACACTTTACACCTTGTTGCAAAAATCTAATATCAAAACCGTAATTTTAATATGATCTACGACCAATTTAAAGTCGAAACCTAGAAAATTAATTGAAGGCTGCTGCTGTTTCCACAATACAAACACAAATGACTTTTGTAGAAATTTTGTATGAGAGTCATTAAAAAAAAACTGAGTGGATTTCACACAAATTTTCTACTCAATCCAATTGTTTGTTAGAAACAGCACATAAGTAAATTGAGCTGGAGTGGAAACCGAGAAAATTAATTGAAGTAATGGTGAGAGGTAATTAAGGTGCTGTTTCCACAATACAAACACAAATGGCTTTTGTAAAAATTTGGTATGAGAGTCATTAAAAAAAAACTGAGTGGATTTCACACAAATTTTCTACTCAATCCAATTGTTTGTTAGAAACAGCACATAAGTAAATTGAGCTGGAGTGAAAACCGAGAAAATTAATTGAAGTAATGGTGAGAGGTAATTAAGGTGCTGTTTCCACAATACAAACACAAATGGCTTTTGTAGAAATTTTGTATGAGAGGCATTAAAAAAACTGAGTGGATTTCACACAAATTTTCTACTCAATCCAATTGTTTGTTAGAAACAGCACATAAGTAAATTGAGCTGGAGTGGAAACCGAGAAAATTAATTGAAGTAATGGTGAGAGGTAATTAAGGTGCTGTTTCCACAATACAAACACAAATGGCTTTTGTAAAAATTTGGTATGAGAGTCATTAAAAAAAACTGAGTGGATTTCACACAAATTTTCTACTCAATCCAATTGTTTGTTAGAAACAGCACATAAGTAAATTGAGCTGGAGTGAAAACCGAGAAAATTAATTGAAGTAATGGTGAGAGGTAATTAAGGTGCTGTTTCCACAATACAAACACAAATGGCTTTTGTAGAAATTTTGTATGAAACTCACTCAAAGTAAAGTAAATTGAACTGGAGTTGAAACATCCTTTAAGATAAACTGAGTGCGAAATATATGTGGCAAGAAAAAATTATTTGGATCTCGAAAGCATGAAATTTTTCTACTGCTTCCATTATTAACTTTATGATTTTTTACTGGCAACTTAATTAGCCACAATGTACACGATTTGATGTAAATTTAAAGTTCAATGAAAAACATTATTTTAGAATTCATGGAACGTTACAAAATCCACAATTTTTCTTTTTTCTATACTATGTGTGTGTGTACTCTCATATATTTTTATATTTTAGAAATCAATATGAATGTATAGTTTTTGAATAACATAAAAATAACAAAAACCAAAAACCTAATGGATTTATGGTAAATATTTTACTAAAAAGCAGAATCTGAACAAAAAAAAAAATTCATAGTTCAGACAAACATAATACACACCCTTGTATAAACATAGAAATACATGTACACATAAGGATGCACTAATATAAACCTACTGTTGCGAATATTTAATAGTAATGGCTTTTGATATTGCTTTTTTTTTTTGGTTTATGATATTTTTATGTTGCCTCTTTTTATGTTGCCTCTTTTTATGTTGCCTCTTTTTATGTATTGTATGAATCTTTTGTGAATGTCAGCCAGTGATGGTCGTTTTATGGTATGAATACATACATACACAATCACACACATTATTTCCACTTTTTTTTATTATTAAATATTCATTCAAAATCGTGTCACTTTTTAAACTAGCAAAAATATACGATATTTATTTGAGCATAGATATGTACATGTTTATGCATGCATCAATATGTCCGAACATGTGTGTCCTTGTTTGTGATGTGACGATAAAAATATTTTCATTTGCAAAAAATAAAAAAAAAAACAAGTACAACACCATTGACAAAATATTGCTTTCATGTTTGATCGATTGATTTTAAAGTTTACGGTTTTTGAATTCTATTTTCGTTTATTAGAATGATTTTTGTCACTAAACACCGAAAAAAAAGAACTATTAGAAAATACACAGACATTTGTGTGTCTGTGTATGTTATTGGACTTAGATATCCTTATCAGATAGACCGAACTATTGTGGTATTTAAAATAAAACTTACACAGTGGCAAATTGCTTGTTTTTATTGCATCAAAAAACTCGTAAAATTTTTTATAGACACAAAAATATGGGAAAACATCAATAAATATTTTCCTCAATAAAATTTTAGATAGAATTCGTAAAAAAAAAAAACAGAAAGAAATGAATATTTATAGCAGCATTGCCGGAACAATTCCGCTTATTTCAATTCCGCGTCGAATGCAGAACACCCCTTATCCTTTTCTTTAACAAACTTTTTAGTGAACTATTAGAAATTAAATTTTTTATTTTTTGGTTTTTTACAACGGAAAAGCAACTCAAGTACTAAAACTATGTTCACACGACAAGATGAAGCACTCGTTTCGCTTTCTAAAGCATTTTTATGAATCTAGCTGTTTACACGAAACATGTACTTGCTTCGATTTGACACTTATCTCTTTAAATACAAATAATTTTCTAGATTCAAAAATTTCCTGAAAAAAATCTATTATGCATTTTTAAAAATGCACAAACATATATTTTGATTCCATTATTTTTTTTAGCTTTTTAGTTTTAATTAAATTTTTCACTTTTAATTGAAGTTTTTGTTTGTTTTTTGCAGCTAGTTCAGATAAACTTTCGATAAAAATTAGAGAAGATAGCAAATTTTCATGCTTCGCAAGAAGATTCAATATGAATTTGCTTACTTCGCTCTCAAAATTTTGTATGCCGAAGCATGTTGCTTCGTTCATGATTGAGATGTGAAGCATGAATAGAGAGCGAAGCATGTTCCGTGTAAACAAGGCATTAGTTTAGACTTTCTAAGTACAGTTTGTGTATAATGTTAAGTTGTTGGCATAAGTTTGGCTCTTCTTTGAAACTTCTGTTTTTAAATTTCTAAATAATGATCCTGCACAAAGGCGTAGAGGGTTAAACAAAAAACGTATACACGAAATTTTTGACAAATCAGAATAAAGGCGAATACTGCAAAACTAAGATTTAACATATTTTCAAAGCCACTCATGAATATAATTCCCAAACAAAGTGTGTCAAAGTCGTACTACTGAACAGATTTAAATTTTAAACATTGACCTAAACTGAGCTGAAAAAACAAAAAAATTTGCTAAAGGAAAATAAATCGAAAAAGTGCGGAAAACAATTTGTTTGTCAAAACTTAAACGAAGTAAATATTCAGTGCAAAAGTTTATGGTTTCATTGACTTGTTCATTAATTTTTGCTTCATGTAATGCTATACGGTACATCAATCAAATGTTCTTTATTTTTTTGTAGCACCAGCATTAAGGATATGGGCCCGACTTATGGGTATGGGTAGTAGAGTGGCTAGAAGGGGAAAATGGAAAAGAAATGTTAATTATTTTACAAGTCTTTTGCGCGTTTTTGTTATTTTTTAGAGCAGTTTTGCAGCCCATATGGTTTTAAATAGACTCATTAGGCTGTGTAATCAGTCAGTTCTATTAATTGTTTTTACTATGCCGATGCTTCTGCTAATCGACAAAGAGGAGAGCGCTGTATTGTACATTAGCTTGCAACAGTTATTCGCTGTCGGAAAACATTTTTCGTGACTAGCGATATGCGTCCAAGCGTTTTATAGAAATTTTTATGCTATTGATTGCCTTTAATCTAAGCAGGGTTTGAAGCCAACTCCAAAGTTAAAGCTTCATTTGCAGTCAAATCGCTTCCAAATTGTGCAAATTTATTTTAAAAATCTTGGTTTTGTTCAAAATACGAAATAAGCGAATTTTGTTTGCGATGAAGTTTACTTTTGTTTGAATTTTTGCGTCAATAAACAAAACTGTCATATTTAGAGTGATGATAATCCTCAAGTGTATATTGAGACACAGACACATCCGGAAAAACTGACTGTTTGGTTTGGTTTCTAGGCTGGTGGAATCAGTGTTCCGTATATTTCTAAAAACGATGCTGAACGTTACAGTCAATGGTGACTGTTATAGGGCCATGATTACTGGCTTTTTCGTTCATCAATTGAACAATCATGATGTGTAGGAGCTGTGCTTTCAACAAGACAGTGCAACATGTCACACAGCTCGTGCCACAATTGATTTATTGAAGGAAACGATTGGTAACCGCAGAATTTCACGTTTCGGACCCGTAAATTGGCCTCCAAGATCGTGCGATTTAACGCCTCTAGACTATTTTCTGTTGGAAATATGCAAAGTCACTAGTCTATGCCGATAAACCTGAAAGGATGAAACACTTGGAGGACATGATTCCCCGCATTATTGCTGATATACGCCCACAAATGTTGTAAAATGTGATTGAAAATTGCACCTCCAAATAAGATTACACCCGAGCCAGCCGTGCCAAGAGTCATATTTAAATTATAATGTCAAAAGATTACCTTTCGAATAAAGTAAATTTTATGTAAATTTAAAAAATTCATCTTTGTTTTAGTCCATTTCAAAGTTTTATGCCTCTATAAAAACACCCCATATATCACTTCAATAAATAGTTTCATCGCAACAATGAACGCAATGCATTTGGCACAATATACTATTTAGTGCCTTTTTGGCGATGTCGAAAGAGCTTTTTTAATCGCACAAATACATTTGAAACAAAAACAAAATTTTAGAATTTCTTTTTGCTTTAAATGCAATTTTTCGAATAAAATTTTTTTCCGACATTGTGAAATTCAAAGTTATAGATTTATGTCAATTACGAATCGAATGTATTTAAATTATTTAATTTAAATATTGTTCGAGTTACAATGGCCAAAGACGCGCTTTACTAAATTTATTTCTTATGTAGAAATTGTTCTCTCATGAATGAATAACTGAGTTGAAACATATTTGTTTATTATTTTAAGGGGAAGATATACATATGTATGTATGTGAAGCAAATGTTTTGCCTACTACCGTAAGATATAGTTTCCAAATTACACATCCTGATAGTTTACTCCAGGGACCGAATTTAATTGTTATTTTTTTATTTCTGCTAAAAAGGTTACAAGAAATTTCTTTTTATTTAATATTTTTAACCATTATCACTGCATATGTATTATATTGGTTATCGTAACCAATTAAAGTGACAAATATTTTTTTTTGTTATAAGTAACCAGTATATCAACCAAAAAAAAAATTATTTTAAATAACCATTTTCTCAACAAAAAAAATTTGTTGGTTAGAAATAACAATTGTAAAAAATAATGTCTATGTTTTGGTTATCATTGATGAAATAACACAAAAAATTCGTAAACGATTAAATCGCATTCTCAGCATTAAGATTAGTACTAAGTGTTCTTAGATACAACCTTTCAGAAGATTCCTTAAGATCGCTTATGTTTATTAAGTTAAACAAAAACTTTAATAAATGAACTCCAAGACTTATGTCTATTTTTTCATTCAATTCGACCATATAGGGAACGGCCTGGCCTCTGGAAATCTGTTGCGGTAGTAAAAAAAACTAAGCACAGCTAAAGGCGATTTATGGTTTTTATATTTTAAAACCATTACACAAAACCTAATAAAGGTTACACACAGCCAATTGCAATTTTAATAATGATTTTAATGGATTTAGAAAAACCTATTCAACGTTTTCAATGGTAGAAATATTCCCACTAAAACTTTATGAATTAATTTTTTACTATAAATTTCATGCCTGATAACCAAAAAAATTCATTTTATTTTTTATTGGTTATTTCTAACCAAAAAATCTTTTTGGTTAAAACAATGCTTATTTGAAACGAAAAAAACTTTTTGGTTGATATATTGGTGATTTATAACCAAAAAAGCAAAACACTCACTAAAATTGATTGCGATGACCAAAATAAAATATATCTTATAAAAATGGTTAATTATTAAATTGCATACGTCAAAAATGTTTAAATATGTTTGTATGATATGAAACAAAGCGAGTACTTTATATCAACCAAATACATATTATTTTGGATGTTTGCAGTTGTTGTCGAACTGCGCATACCTACATAGTAGTCGTGCTATGTTTTGAATGAAACGCTAAAATATTTTCAAAAATGGGATTTTTTCACTCCCAGGTGAATAAATTAGAAATACACTAAAGCCAAAAAATTGAGCTCGTTTTGGAAGTATTTTACCAAGCACAAAAATGAAAAAAAAAAACAAAGTAACAAGTAACAAGTAACAAGCGTCCTAAAGTATACAAAATTGTTGGATCAACAAAAAAAAAATTAATAATTCTTTTGCAACAGATTTACGAAAACGTATTAAAATAAGAATAAATGAGGGACGTATAAAATTTTTAAATACGTTAATAATATTTTTTAAATTCTGGAAATTTTCCGAGTAATGAAAGTTTTTGAAAATATTCTTAAAAAAGTGAAACTAAAGAATAAATTATACTCCAGATTATTTTATGTTGAAAGTAACCACAATAATTCACATGAAAGTAATGATAAAGAAGATGTTACTAGTAATGATATTAACAATATTTTATACGAATTAAATAATTATATTAAAAGTATTAAAAGTTCAAAATTCAAAATATAAAAAGACTTCAGCGATATATTAGACGATATGGTATATTTGAAAAAATGTAAAAAAAGAACAGAAAAATTAGATAAACTATTTTATGCTCTTCTCACAATATCACCTACCTCGACAATTAGCGAAAGATTTATTTCAAAAACCAAAACCAAAAATCGTTTGAAAGCTAAAAAATTTAGTCAACTTTTATTTGTAAAAGATTATTTCTTAAGAACAACCCAAATTGTCTGATTTCACAAAAAAACAAAAAAAAAAAAACATTTGATATTTTTTGACTGAATGAAGCATGTTTATTTGAATTAATAGTTTTATGTATTTTTTTGTTAATAAAAATATTCGGGTCTGTTCTAGAATCCGAATTCACTTTCGAGTGAATTACTTTAACATTTTTGGTGTTCTGCAATTCACATCCACATGTTTTTATTAATAAAAATATGTGGATCTGAATTGCAGAACACCAAAAATGCTAAAGTAATCCACTTTCAAATGAATTCGGATTCTAGAACAGACCCGATTAACTATTTTATTTTTAAGTTTTTTGTATGAAAAGTTTATTTTTTGTCAATAAATTTTTTTAATCATTTTTTATTCGTTGTTCTAATCGATTAATCGAAAAACTTTTCAGCTTTAATCGTTTGATCGAACGAACAAAATCAATTATTTGAATTATTCGAACAAAGTTGAAAGGCGAATAATTTACAACTCTAGTAATTGTCCTTTGCTTCAGTCCATATAATAATTGCAATAACTCATGCATACATTCATACACATACATACGTAAATGCATCATTTGCATGCATATGAATACCATTGTATTTTATTTAAATGTATGTTGTAAAAATAATAAAAAGTTTGTGTATATTTTTTATGATGATCATTTTATACCTTGAGCAAAACTTACACGCAACTGTATGAGCTCTTGCACATACATTTCATACAGATTTATGTATGTATATATATGTATACATCCAGCAAGCACTAACTTCAAATGAATGCGTGAATAAATTTATGACTAAAATTTTCATATATTCACACGTCATCAGTATGATTCGCATGGAAATTAAAATAAAAAAAACAAGAAAAATGACTCATGCATTTTTCATTTTTACTGATGACATTCAAAATATATGATTTAAATTTTATTAAAGCAAAACCACATTTGCGATTCTACGCTGGGAATTTTTTTGCACATGATCTTGTGGTTTATGATGATTTATAAAATTGTTAAGTTTTTTTATTAAAATGATCTAAAAATTACTTAAAAAATGTTGAATAAGCACAAAGAAGTTTATTTCGCTATTATTTATGTACATAATTTTATTTTATGAATGAAATTCGATTGATTTTACTGATCGCAGTGTGAAAAGACTCAAGTGCATCTATTAAATATTTCATGTCAATGTCGTATTATTAAATAATACTTATTTTTACGGAACACATCAAATTACATGCTAAAGAAATTGCAGTTCGTGAACTTTTCTATATTTAATTTGATAAGCTTTTAATTTCTTTCATTCATTTTGTTAATAGTGAAATTAATGATTAATTTAACTCTTTGCAATTGAAAACAAATAAATTCAAAATATTTCCTGAACGAAACTTTAATTTTAGAAAATTTAACCATAACTCTGTTACCACTAGTAGAAAGCAATTTATTAATCAAATTAAAACCAAATTAAAACTAAATTAAAATTCATTAAATAATTTATTGATTTATGTTGCACTTAAGTGACATTAAAACAGACATCAATTACTATCTTTAAAAATATAGAGTGACAGGTTTTAAAATCATTTTAATTTTATATTTAGTTAAACTATTTTTCATAGAATTTAATGTTAATAGTTGTTTTGAAGAAAAATGTGATTAATTTTCAAAACTTAATTTTATATATTGAGAAGCAAACAATTTGAACAACGTGTCTGTCTGCCCGCCTGCCTGCCTGACATAAATATAAAATAATCACCTGACATGTGTTAAATTTCTACATTTAATACTCGTATTTCTGCAACTCAATAACAATTGAAGAATTATGTGCATTGACATGGTAAGAAAAAGCTTAAAATAATATTAGATACGAACTGTTTAAACATACAGATGCATTTTTACACATCCCTGAACACATTTCCAACATTTCTATATTGAGTTCGTTTTTCTCTTTCACTTAAAAGTGTTATATGCAACGTTTTGTATTGCTTAAACACTTGTTACTACAATCGCATCACTGCATTCAATTCAATGCATCAAGTTTGAGTACACATTTACATTAGGGTGGTAACGTTCGATTGCACAAAAACTATATTTTTATATTTTACAAAACGATAGAATGGTTAAAAAAAAACTCTTCTCTAAACTTATTCTCAAATACAATAAATTGCGAAAACATTTATATTAAATTTATCATAAAAGCATGTAGTTGAATTGATAAATCAATTATTTTTATGAAATAATTATTAAAATCAGTGTTTCATATATTTTTGGAGCACCAGCAATTAGGATTGACCACTACTTATACCATACCATGAGCCAGTACCAGAAAGAAATGTATAAAATAAGAGGTTAGTTGGTGAATATGCAGAAGAAAGTTTGATTGTTTTAAAATTTTCCTCTTACAGGTTTTTTCTTATTTTAAGAGAATTTTTTTAGCGCCACTGATGTTTAGTAGACGTATTCAATTTATTAGACTGTGAACAGTAATTTTGTTAATTGTTTTTATTTGTCGCCCTGATAACCGACAAAGAAGGGCGTACACTATCTGGGAATTGTATCAATTGCTGCGGTAACAGTTATTAGTGACCACTGATATGCCTTCGTAACTTAAACATTCCAACAACAATTAATACAATGCTAAAGTAGTGCACTTTACAAAATTTTAATGATCTTGATAGACTTTCACTGACCAGGGAGATCGAAGCCAGGTCCTAAGTCATAGTATGCTTTTTAGTCAACGCGTTAATCACTTTAGCCAATACCTAAGCAAATACCCTTTAATTTTTGCTACCCACTTTTTTCTACTTAGAAAAGACTGCGAGTGTACTTTAACAGACTCTATAACACAGTCTACAATATGAGTACTAAAAAGAAATAAATCGAAAATAATGTAGACTACGACTTTACTAATCGCTAAAGATTTTATTGAAAATAGGGATATTGATAGCAATAATCTGTTAAAGGAGCTAGCTGCTTGAAGTTCGTGTCAAATTCGCACTAAACAGAATTTATTAATTACGATTTTATTAAAAAAAAAAAAAAAATTCAGCACACATATGAAGAAATTGGAACTAAGAAATGAGCTATCGAAATATTTATAGTTTATTTTATTAAACATGAAATGTGTGCCTCGTTTAAATTTCAATATTACGAATAGAAAAAAATACCCGTTGAAATTACTTTATCAGCAAAAATGATACGCAAATTATTTTAAATATTCATTTTATTTGCTGAATGATACGCTAAATCAAGATCTAATGACAATTCCAAATTGGGGTCAATTTTAATGCACGAAAGACCCAATGTGCTTTGTTTACGTACAGACGTATGACCGGACATGCTGCTCCATCTGTAAATATGGAGGTTATAAATATTGAGAAAACAGAAGATCTTGATGTTCTTGGCATAACAATTCGTTTTCGATGTTCGTTGGAATGATCACATTTTTCATGTATTAAAAGAAGAATTCAAGTTTATTAAAAGACAGTGTAGGACATACTTCACTATGTACCAATATGGAATACAACTTTCATGTATAGGCCGGTGATTCAGAGTCTACTTTAAAGTTACTCGATCGCGTATATGTGAGAGCAAAGAAGCTTATTGGTGACAGTAGGGTAGGTAGCAAACTCTATTGACTCACTGGAGCATCGACGCAATGTAGAGTGTATTTCAGTGTTTTATCGCTACTACAACGGAATGCTTCCAGAAACATAATAAACTCCCCGCAGAGGTCTTTCCTGACACCTTACGTGTTTTAAGGTCCAAATCGAATGTCCACACACACTACTCTCTTATCCTCCTTCCCACAACCTATTTATATAGTTTTGCCACAATGCACTGCATACGTAGGGGTCATCCCCTGAGTGCTGATCCTAATAAAAAAGGATGTATAAAAACAAGACATTTCTATTATATGTAATACCGAACCGAACTTCATTTGAGTTGCCAATTTCTTGAAAATTTGTGGTTGAAAAAAAAAACAGACAGTTCTCAGCTGCCAGTTGCTATCCATAAAATATATTTATGGTGCCTACTATGCGATTCTCCATTTTCTATATAATAGTTATTATTTAGGATAGAATTTTGTGTTTCATACTTTGAGTGATCCAGTTGTATTTGCGGAATTTAAAGTTAAGTTAATGAATACATTTGCTAATACACACGCAGATACAAGACATGATTGCAAAATGTTCATGTCAATTAAGTATATATGCCTTAACCAAATAATAATTCATTGAAGCAAATATGGTTGCATTAAACATTCTTCAATTATTAAAATATTTGATGCGACAATAAAATAATCATTCTGGGTTTCGTCCCATAAATATTGAATGTATCAAAAAAAGTATATTCGCTGCCACAAAAGTATCTTTTGCACACAAGAATAATAAAAGTTTATTTAAAATTAAAGTCTATTGTGACCATATATTGTTTGTGATCTGAAAAGAAAACAATCGTATGTAACTTCAGTCGTTCATAGAATATAACAAGACGAGGAGATTTGAAGTGAAAAAATTAATGTTAATATTATAATTATATGATAAATTAATTTTACAACAAAATAAAGGTGCACCTGAAATCTTCTATATCAGTAGTTTAAGGTACATATACGAGCACATATTGATGTATGGAGTGAATTTAATATACGAATGTATGTTTCTTTGCAGCATGACGAAAAAAATACTACGGAACTGCAAAAGATGGCAATTGGATTTTACATAAATATGCCGATAAATGAATTAATTATTTTGAATTTTATTAAATTTAATTTGTCCAGAAAAGTTTGTTCGATTAATATTTTCAAATAAAAATATTTATCAAAAATATAATTTGATTTAATTTAATTTAATAAGTAGTTGTGTGTGCATTTTTCTTTTATCTAAGCAAAATGTCAAATTGTTTACCTAACCCGGGAAAATAACATTTTCATAGTTACTATAATGCACTAAAATTGCTCAGCATTTGCGGAGCATACTATGTTCATACAATGGTATTGCCACTTGCTTTATATTGTCAGACATTTTTCTAGATGGTGAGAACGAGTTAAAAACTTCAACTGTGATTATCTCGAAATTAATGTTTTTGAGTTAAGATGTTCAGTTAGTAAATGAGCGATATGTATGTATGTATTTGTTTATATGTATTTAATTACAAGTTTTATATGTACAGTCGACATTTGATTAAAGAAATAAGAAATTTAAATTAAGCATAAAAGATCTACTGATGAATTGTTATTTAGCAGCCAATGAAATGTAGCATATAGATTAACTAACACATAACAAATAAATTAAGTTTTTTCATATGCAAACTTTTGATTTATACTCGAATAAATGTTATATTTTTTAGATAGAATATGCGTTTATGTATGAGTAGATGAGTTTTTGAACTTTACAAACATAAATGGTAAACCTATGAGTTGGTATATCAACCAACGAAATGCATTTTGATATTGCTAAACCGCAACAAATAAATAAAATTTAAAAAAAAAAAGCAGTTATACTAATTTTGTTAAAAAGATGACGTTAAATTGTTAGTAAATTGTTATTTTAAAATTTAAATATTCCATAGAAAAATGTTCAGATCACTTTAATATTTATGGAAATAAAAATTTAACAAAAATTAATAAAAAACATTTGGCCTAAATTCAGAAGCCGTAATATCTTTTCCACCCTGAAAGTTCTATTACAAATAAATATAATTTTTCTGTTAAATGAATATATATATAATGTGTATGTGTAGATTTTGCTTGCTGCTCTTTCGAAAAGTTATCTTTGAGTAAATTTTATTTTCATTTTTATTATGTTTTACCAAAGTATTTTTTTTTTTGTCTTAAATGGAATTGTAATTGCAAAACACGTTGAAGTAACTGCAGTCAATCTGAACAAAATTATTTTTATAAAATTTTCATAAAATAGCTTTTTGCACTCTGTGATGGCAAACAAACTTGAAACATAAAATACATATAGATTTTTTCCATAAAAAATTATGTACTTTTTTAAATAAATAATTTTATGCAAGTGGTTGAAAAAAGAAGAAAAAAAAATGGGAAAAACAATCACAGAAAGGACTCGAAAAGGGCATCGTTTTTTATTACAGTTCATAACTATGAGAGCGCAACTAAAGAAATTAGTGTAGTACCATGGCAGTGTGGAGTTTTAGTTTTGAAAAGAAAAGGTAGGCTGTATATATTTTTAACCTGCATCAAGTACAAATTTTTGATAGTTGAGCTCGAAAAGTTGTGTTTGGATCATGCAGCGTTCAATACGTAACTTGAGGATATATATATATACATAGATATGCGCTATAAAAGGTTTTCCAATAAGAGTGATGTGATATCTTAAAAAAAAAAATAACTGTTAAGGAAATTCAAAAGTTTTTTATTTAATCTGAAGTACAATCGATACAATTAAGTTCTAAATAAAACGTAATACAAATGGCCTCCACGACTTCTTCCGCAGAAAAGAATTCGATGAACCCAATTTTCGAGCACTTATTCCACTAAATCACATCGTATGTCATGAATGGCCCGTTCAATATTGACTTGTAAAGCTTGAAGAGAGTCTGGTTTATTTCGAAAGACCAATGACTTCAAATAACCCCACAAGAAATAGTAAAATGGTGTTAAATCACAACTTCTTCGAGGCCATTCAATATCACAATTTCTTGAAATAATCGAGTCTCCTAACTTTTCTCGCAATAATTCAATTTTTGCATTTACTGCGTGGCAAAATGAACAAATTCTCGACGTTTACGGTGGTCCAATGGCTTCAGTTCTTGACTGAGAACAATTTGATACGGATGCAAATCCAAATCCCTTCTCAAAATCCGCCAGGTTGTGCATTGAGACAGTCCAATTTGTTGAGAACGTCTTGGAATCGACAAATTGCGGACTTTAGTGTCTCTTGCCTGAACGGCAGCAATATTTGCATTACTTTGAGCGGTTTTTTGTCTTATTGGCACTTGAACATTTTGTAAAGAAAATGTAGGCTCAAAATATTCAACAATTCGACAAATATCGAGCACACTTGGAGGAATATTACGCCCATAAAATGGCAAAAGCGCACGAAAAGTTGCAATTGGAGAACGATTATTTTGATAATAAAACTGAATAATTTGTAAACGTTGTTCTTGCGTACATCTCTCCATGATGAAATTGTAAACTCTACTGAAAACAAACGAAAGATCATGACATATTACAAATTGCCGAAACGTCACTTCAAAATCATATCATCCCTATTGGAAAACCTTATATATTCTTTACATGCATACATGGTGATGTCCCATCGATTTTCTTTCAAATTAAGGGTGCTGTTGGCTGAAGTGGTTAGCGCGTTGACTACTAAACAAACAATGACTTGGGGCCTGGGTTCAAACCAGAGGCGCTTTAACACTGCTATAAAAAAAATTACATAACGGGCAAAGCAGAGTTGTAAAAGAGTTAAGCCTTCTAAATTTTAAACTCCTCTACCCTATTCCTCTCCCTGAGTTCTGGCACAATGCATTGCATAAGTAGGCGTCATCCCTATTTGAATAAATCGGTGCCGTTTAACTTAAGTTAAAGTCGAGGTCAAAGATTTCGTTACATATATACATACAGGTGATGTCAACATAAAGCTTGTAAAAGAGTCCTTAAAAATATTTATTCAATAAATGAGATTTTGCATTACCTTAAAAAAAAATTAAATATATTTTATTTATTCAAAAAAATTTTAATTTGTCAGGCTTAAGTTAGTTTTCTCTAAATTTAATTTTTTTTATAAATTAAATTCTTATTTTTATTAGAAAGAAAAATCTAGAATCTCGAAATAATTGAACGGACAAAGAAAAATTAGACTGCGCGGAGGGTTGAACTGACATCATAATGTTTCGAGATTAATGACAGTATCATCATCAGAGTTGTTAATCGCTTAGACCTCACTGCCACTACGGCATCTGCAATCATATTAGTTAAAGATCCGCTATAATTAATTGAATCTGCTGAGTTACATGAAAGTTTATACACCACAGCTTTATCATTTTTTTTAATGGGTTGGAACTTTACTATATTTTTCAAAGTCTTTTTTGTTTAAGTTGCTGTCTAATTTGATTATTTCAATGGAAAATACTTTAATAAATTTTTTTCGATTACTTTACACCCTATTTATGTGTTTACTGTCTAATCTTCTTAAATGTATAATATTTTCTGTCTCTACAATTCGCATCTATTTAATTACAAGTTAAATTTCACTTATATCTAAACTGGTTAAGATTAATTAAAAATATGAATTTATATAGAAATGCGGGCTCTGATGGCATTATTTTATTTTTATTTTCTAAATACAAGAGATTTTACTATCAGTCTGCATTAAAACGTTAAATTATTGATTTAAATGTTACACTTAAATCTTATTAGCGAATTCTTTTAATGCTAAAATTACATACATTTTACAGTACAATACGCATATAAGAAAGTCTGAAAATGTACAGATTTTGTTTCTTATATGCGAGCTTTCTTATAAAGAGAACACGCATATAAGAAAGATAATTTCTTATATGCGTCAGAAACAAAATTTAAAAAATTTCCTATGGAGTATGCAGATATATATTTGAAATAAAATTAACACACATTGTTTTGTACAAAAAAAAAACAACGAAGCCGGCTGATTTCACAAAAATCATCGAGTTCATTTGACATTTGGACCAGTGTTCACAGATGTAAATTGTAAAATATAATCAAAAAATTTATATTTTTCCCCAAATTGAAAAAAAATTTCATTGTGAGAATACTTTCTTATACACGTACAATTTTCTATGGAAGAATATAATTTTTCATAAAAATTTGTTTCTTATAGCAGAGTTTTTCTTATAAGCGAGTTTCTTTTATAAGGATTATTTAGCACGTAGTTATATGGAAATGTACATGGTGTCTGGAAAAGTGTTTCTTATAGCCGAGTTTTTCTTATAAACGAGTTTCTTATATGCGTATTGTACTGTATTATATAAAATTTTATCAGCTATTGATGTTCTAACACATACTTCAAGCATTAAAGAACAGCGTTGAAAGAAAGTGTTAAAATGTATATCTTTATAAACAGCTTTAAATATGTCTGTTGGAATAAACAATTTTTTTTTTAGATACAATATTGCATGCATTGCACTGTACACATACAACACATACATTCTATTTGCAATCGGCTATTTATGCGAAACATTTTAAATTGGAAAAATAAAACCAATAATTCGAGTATCCAACTAATGCGTGGAAATCACTGATAAGCTAAACACTAACCCATACCCCTTACCTTAACACATATACATAAACATAAACATGCATACATGTATGTGTTGTTAATGCCACTTGTTGTACACCAGTACATGCCACACATCTACTGCAATCACGCAAATGCATTTATGCTTAAAATAAAGTATGTCTAGAGTAACAACTAAAAAGAGTTGAATTTTATTTTAAACTAAGCTGGGATTTTATGCGCCATATTTTCTGCGTTATTGGCCTTCCCACAAATTGACCTATATTATTTGTTACTAACCCCCTGACAACCACTCTGGCAGACTTTATACTGAATATATTTGTGCAATTTATTTCTTTTGCAAAAATATATTGATGCAAAAGTATCATATTATTATTAATATTGATGCTCAATATTATTGTTAGATATTTTTTCATAAATCTACTTATAGATTCAGAGTTTTCAAATGGTTAATTAAAATTTTAAAAATTCCCCCTTATGAAAAATGGCACCAAGCCACAAATGAAACATGCACCAAATTTTTGTATTGCTAACAACAACGAACTTTAGGCCCGATTTTTCTATTTTTATGGTGACATATTTCATATTTTATTTTAACATTTTTAGGTTATTTTTCCTAAATATTCGGGCAATTTTTAATTTTTCACTTTGAGTTCATTTTTAATTTTTTTAGTTTGGGGCCATTTTTTATGACCTCTTTTTATTTTTATGAGCATTTTTTATGATGCCTTAAATATAGAACAGAGATTATGAATGATGTTGTTTGAGGCTGTGCAATATTAAAAACTAATCAAATAAATCGTAAACGAGTACATGATAAAATTGGCCAATGCTGTTGCATATAAATCCATTCCGATCCTGTGGACAAACAATTGTATGCTTTGTATATCGTTTTAGAATAGAAATGTGGATAGATCTGGTCCAAGGACCGGCACTGCGACACCTATTGGATCTTTTGTGGCATGTATATTGTTTTAGAATGCTCACTGTTTGTTGTGTCATTCTGGAAGATCTTTTTTAATTTTTAGAATTCGCAATACCAACTTATTATTAATAATTGTTATCGAAATCAAGTTGATATTCTTCTAATTTTATGATAAAAGAAAAAATTCATTTCATTTGTTGTTCACCCAAAATCATCAAAAGACTTAAATCTTATTTTAGAAAATTTTTAATCACCATTTCGGTAGTAAAAACAGATGTGAGGCGTTTATAGACGTATTAAAAATAATACAAGAACAAATTTCATATTGTTTTTATTCACTCTACGTTGCCGTTAATGTTGTCATCTGCATTCTTAAGATTGACTAACTTTAGATCGTATTATTAGATATTAAGAATTTTGCAATCATTTGAAAGACTTCAATCTTGTCTTAACAAGTATTATGATACTTCTTATCGCTGCAATTTCCTCTGAAATGACAATTTTATCCTCGAATATCCTGCAGATGTTGGTCAAATGTTACTGTGGATTTATTAAAAAATTGTTAAATTAAAACAAGAGTCCCAAAAATTTTTTTATTTATTATAGAATTAAGCACTTTACATATCAGCTACCCTTTGGTTTTACTGAAAATTATTCGCTTAAAATATTCTTTCAAGATTATTAAAATCGTGCCAAGTTATCCCACTTCTCACCCGAAGTATTAATTATCGCATAATTAGATCGCATTTGCGATCCACTCTTCACAATTGTTTATTTTTTTTAAGGTTTATCTTGCATAAATTTGTTTTAAACCCGTGGGGCATATTGCCTCCGAAATCTTTAAAATCTGAAAAATAATCGATTTATGACCCGATTTGTTATTAAAAATTTTAATTGATTAATAAGACGAGAAAACAGCGAATTTCCAAACCATTAATATGAACAATCTGTTCATAAAACTTTCATGTGACTCAGCATAATTAATTAAGAATAAATGATATTCAAGTCCTTGATTGTGCAGATCTCGTTATTGCCAGTGACTTTTATGCAGCAAAAAAAATTTTATGATAAGAACTCTTCGTTTAGCCTAAATATTCTTGTGGAGATTTCTTGCTAAAAAAAATATTAAACTTTCAAAAAACAATTAAAATTTCTTTGTGAGTACAGTGAAAGCTACAAGTAGACTTTATCGTGTTTTTAACATTCGCTTGGTTGCGTCGACTTCGTATTACGCTCAATTGGTTTTCAGTACTGTGGAATTATTTACATTAATAGTTTTTTTTTTTTAGAAAATTTCCAATGCCTATTTTTTAATATGCCTCGAAATATTGCTTTTCAATAACGATTTAATGCTTAATCCCTACCAAAGTCCACAACAGATCTTTCTGGAATATTATAACAAAGTATAAGGAAATCCCTAAATAAAAATTGTAACAAAAAGAAACACACTCACACACATTTAACATATTTCTGTAATTTATATGGATATTTTATTATTGATTAATGTTTTTGGCTTATAATCCTTCTTCTATAAAAAAATTAAACAAAAATATGAAAAAACAACTGAATAACAAAAAAAAAAAAAAAAAAAAATGCTCATAGTAAACAGAAAATCCTTATGAAAAGGCATATTTTGTAGCTAAAATTTGTCTTGTGTTTTTATCTTGAATTGTTGAATTATATTTTATATTTTTCTATTTCTTTTATTATAATTTATATCTTTGCTTCTAATCTAACAAATAATAGTTTATCTCATGTCCACACATTGTCTGTCATAACAAAATATTTCCCAATTTATCATTCATTATATATTCATTTGTATTTGTTTTATATATTTTTAGTTGACACCACTCCCTCTCACCACTAGAAAATATCTATACAATATACTTTGCGTGGTTAGGACTATTTAGTCCTTTGGTATGTTATATTGTTTCCATATATTTACCAGTATTTACTTGCCCTTCTTTGTCGTAGGAAATAACATTTTAATTCTACCATTTATCCACAAAAGTAATTTATTATAATGAAATTATAATGTCCTTGTTAAGCTTATAATGGTGTTTATATGTAAATATATTTATACGAGGGTTGTTAGCTCTAATTGTGTGAAAGATGAGTTTTTCAGTGTAAAGGGAAATTGATTTTTAATGGAAATGAATAAATTACGTTTAAACGGAAAATTTTATGAAATTTATAAATTCTTGAGTATTTGCAGGAATAAAATGTTATATTTGGTAAAAGAAAGTTTTATATTTAGTTTATCCTTATAAATATTTTAATTATCAACCAAAGACAGACCAATTGTATCGAAATTATATGGAAAATATTCGAATTTTAATTCAAAGTTTTTTGTTGTGTTGTTTTTATTCTGCTTGTGCTTTAGTAATTCTTATTTCTTCCTTGGGAGTTTATGTAAACGTAAATACGTTTAAATTATTTGCAAGCATACTGGTAAATATTTACTAATGAGTTCGTATTTAGCAACCAATAAAATACACACAAGATTTTAACAGGATACTAAAATCGATTTAGTGTAACTTTTGTAGCACTTTTTCAGGATGGTTTTGGGTTAGGTTTGCACTCGGGGCCATATATGTTGCCTCTCTGATTTCTGCGTGAAGAAAGAAAAAACTTAAAGAAGTATAGAAGAATAATTAAGGTATGATGTAAAGGATGAATAAAAGAAAGAGAGAGATAGAGTCAGTTGTACAGAACCTGTATAAGGGAGCGTTTTATACAGCTAAACGCCATTTGCGTAGTCAATGACAAAACCAACACAGGTTCGCAAAAATTAACTTGAGATCATGAGTTCCGTTACTGAAATCTCCTAAAAGATGTTAAACGATCTACCAACTAGGAAGTAAAGGTGGCGGCACAGAGGGAGGCATCGAATATCATGATATTTTCCTCTTCATCCTCGTCGTTACAGCCAAAGCAGTAGTAATTTTAGGCGAGGCCCATGCATCTGACATGTGTACCGAAAGTGCAGTGACCCGTGATTATGATCGTGAGGCTGCGCAAGTGCAACTTCGGAAAAATTCTTTCAGGACAACATAATAAATTGCTTTGCTGGTATTTCAGACAAAGTCATGTTTTTCTAGTAGACGTTAGATATAAAAAACAATTCTTGTTGTATAAAATTACGAGAATATTCTGTGCGTGCTTTACAACAAGTCTAGTCGTTTCTAGCATGGCCGTTGCTACCACAAATTTTGCATAATACAAGCCTATATAAGATTCTAAATTTATTAGGAGATGTAACACTATCCGGTCTGTGTTCTATCAGTGTAAAACAATTAAAAATATTCATAACAATTTCCGAATTCATGTTTTTATTCGGTCTTAACATTTTCAAAAATATAAATTATATTTTTATAATAATTAATAATTATATACATACATACATATGTATTCAAAACTCATTTTTCTGAAGCAAACTCAACATTATTTTTTTTAATTTTCAAAAGTGTGAAAGTTTTTTTTACCTTCTTATTTAACATTAATTTTAAAACTTTTTAAATTTAGACAGAGGCTGCAAATAATTCTAGAGTTATCGTTGTCGCAACACTATTCATTTGGGACTTAACTGAGTTGAATGTTACGGTTGTCAAAAATTTATTTGTTGTTTCCGAAATTTAACAACTTTTTAAGTAAAAAAGCTCTACTGTATTTGCAGTAGGAAGTCACAGTCATGCACTCTTTAAGAGTATGGTGATAACAATGTAAACAAAAATTGTAGTTTAAAAAAAATCTACCAAATTTATCTATTATTTGTTTTTATTTCCCCCGCCCCTTTGTTACGATATCTATTTAATCGTTCTTTGGGTTTCTTAGAATGTCAAAATATTTTTGCATTTTTTTGTGTGTTTGTTTTTTATTTAATTTTCATAATTTTTACATATTTTATTTACAATTGTGTATGTAGATTGCACATACATATACATACATACATATCACAGTTTCTGTCTGCACTGTGGTGATAAAATAATAATCAAAATATGTAAAATAAACTGGCTGTGATTTGCTAAAATTTTTTTCATGCCTGATCTTTACTTTTCTAATTCTATTACATTTTTTCTTGCACCATAGAAAAATCCTAATGAAAAGTATTTTAAATATTTTCTAATGATTTAATATTAAGCTGATATTAGCTTTTTTTTTTTAAATAAAGGCAGGTGACATTCATTAAATGTTACTTGATGTAACTTTCTCTGGATAATATAGGGTGTTTTTATAGAGATATAGAATTTTGAAACTGCATAAAACAAAGATGAATTTTTTAAATTGACTTAAAATTTACTATATGCGAAAGATAATCTTCTTTCATTATAATTTAAATATGATTTTTGGCATATGACCGCAACGGCTGGCTCGGACGTAGTCTAATCTGGAGGTCCAATTTTCGATGACTTTTTGCAACATTTGTGGCCGTATATCGACAATAACGCGGCGAATGTTGTCCTCGTGAGTAACGACTTTAGTAATCGTGGCTCAGTCAGTAATCATGGCTCTATAGCCGTCACCATTGACTCTATTGTTATGACCAGCATCGTTTTTAAAGAAGTACGCACCAATGTTTCAAACAAAATTGAGCTTCATCGCAAAACAAAATTCGCTTATGAAAATCGCCATCAACGGTAATCTTATTTTAGGCCCATATACCGAATCTACCCCTTGCTAGGTGATCGTGTGGCTTCAATTCTTGCACGAGTTGGATTTTGTAAAAACACAAGCGAAGATCTTTTCGAAAAGTCGTTCATAAATCGGATGGACAGATATTCAATTCCTGCGCACGATGGCAGATAGACTGATTCGGATCTTGATCTATGCTACACGAGCAATGACTTCTTCCGTACGCACTGTGCGACGTCTCTATAGATGCGTATTATCATTTAGAGTAAACGTGGTACAAAAACGTCCCACCGTTAATCGAATTAATTGCTCTGATGAACGACAATGTTGACCGTAAAATGGTGTTCGATACGCATTTCAAACACAACCAGGATTTTCAAAATGAATTTGGACAATTTGGAAGCACTGTTCATTCGTCCGTCTATTAATGTTCAAATGTCAAACTTAACTAAACATAAATTACTTGACATCTAACAAAATGGCCGACTGTTAAAAAAGTATTGCCAAATTATAGTTTTATAACTCTATAAGAAACACCCTTTTTAAAAGCAGTTGCATTTCATTAAATGTCTCTCATTTGTTTTTATATTTTTTTCATATCTTCAAACTCGGTATTGATTATCTATATTTTTCTTGGTCCCAAATTTTACTATTTTTAAAAAAACATGGAAATCTTTATGTGTGCAAATTTTTACTTCTCTGTATTTCTTTATTTGTAGATGTGTATGTGTCTGACCAGTAATTTTTTGGCTCGTTTTCAAATTAATTCTCAATTACTGGCAGGTGTTTTCGAAAGGGTTTTTCTAGATTTTATTCATTCGTATAGTAGACAACACAAGTTTAAATATGCAACCCTACTGAAGGCACTTTGTTTTATAGACAAGACCTGTCTCTACCAGCATTGTTAACAAGTTTTTCAGTTTCATATAATATTGTGTTTTAAAGAAATATTTTTCGACCCATTGTTCTGCATATTAAAGTGGTTGGTGTTTTCAAACAGCTTCTTGGAGTTACTTTTGTTTTGATAGAAACAAGAACGCAATTCACTTAAATGTACTTTTGGTAAGTGTCACAATAAACCCCCAATATTTTGTTTTCTTTTAATTTTTCTTCATGTTTTAACACAGTCATGCACACAAGTTGTTTGAATTTTATTGCAATTGTAAGAGATAACGTTATGCGGTTTGGGATAAGTTTTTCCTTGCTGCATACTCTACATGCGGTATGATTACTTGGCTATAAAGAATTTCTTAGGACTCATATTTTGTTATAAGTTTTATTCTAAATCCAAGTGTTTCATTCATTGCTGTTATTTCGTGATTAAAATTCCTAATGAAATTGGAAGACTACTAAAAAGAAGGATATGTATAAAAGTCGACCAGAGGTACCTTTTTGATTGTGTTTTTTTTTTGTGCATGAGTATGTGTGTTAGTATGTGTGTTTTTTTTTATACTGTTATGCAAATGTATCTAATTATGCAAATGGCAAAAACTTGCTTTACGCTTTGGTTTCCTCTATTTACAAAAATTTTATTTTTATTTTTAGGAAGTGTTGGCATTGCAGCCAAATAAAAGGAAGTTGTACTCGTACAATCCAGTGTTGTTCGTATAACAAAAATGATAATATAATTTTTTTGTTCCAGTTAATATTTCCAAATGGAAATATATTTCCTAGTATGCAACTGTTATTGTTTAAGTAGAAAAACTCTATTAAAACAATGCAATAAAGAAAATGGAAAATCTATTTTGTTATTTAAAATATATTTTCAATGATTTTATGTAAATTGAAAATAAAAATTTAGTTTATTTTTAGAAAAACTGTTAAAAATTACTTTAACAAAATATGTGCTGAATAGTTAGAATATTAAAAGAAGAAAGTGAAAAGTACATTTCTTCAATAAAATCTCTTTCTAAAATTTGCAAAATAAATTTAAAGCACAATATACTCCAGTATTTTCAAACTTAAGTTTAGCCTTAAAGTTATCAGGAAAATTTTCAAATTAAAAAGTTAAAGTAGCATTTTCTTCCGGTAGCAAGATATTCCTGCAAAAAGGATGTATGACAACCTAAATGCCTTCAACCCAAGCAAATAATAATGTTTTGTCACACCAACTACTGATTTGTTCTCAAATCTTCTGTTTCGAAGTAACTTAGTGAAATTTGTAGTTTAGATGCCGCAAAAATAAGAAAAGGTGATGTCTATTGTTTTTGGCAAGTATTGAATATTGACAGCTCAATTTGACGTGACTGCAAAGTAACTCATGCTGTTGCCTGTTGAAGTTCAATATATATTTGCCGCAGAGCCTGACCCAACTTACAGTTTATAGTGACAACTTAGAAGGCCACAATAAGTGTCACAACATACATTTGTTATTCACTAAACATTCATAATGGGGGAGTGTGAGGAAAATTTTGCAGCGATAGAAATTAAATAAAAATAGAATAAAAAATAAACTTTCGTTTTTATATTTCTTTCAATTTTCCCGATATTTCGATCAACGTCGATGATAATCTTCAAGCGATCTAAAATATCAATGAACAAATAAATTAATAATTAGTAAAATAAAATGTCTACAAAATACTAAATAATTAAAAATAAATGAAGAATTGCTGTCAAATTTATTTTCATCAAGATTGGCAGAAACTCATTCACTTTTCACGTATTTGCAATCTCGAAAAACTCCTATGAAAAAACTTTATTTAGTCCAGAATAACAACGTGAAAATATGTTCACTGAAAAAATTCCCCTTATTGTGATAATTTTTTCCCTCGGAATTTTTTCACTTCTCCCTTTGATATTTTCACTTTATTTTTGATGGGGAATAGAACAGAAATTGTATGTAGTTGTTCTTATAAGAACAAAAACATAAATAAAACAAACGAATAAAACAAAAAGCTTAAATAGTTTATTTTTATATTATTATTATTATTACGAATAAACGTAATTATTATTGGAACTTATATTGAAGTACATATGAAAAGTATTTTTTATCAGGCTCAAGTTCAGTTTTATTGAATTAATGAAAATTCAAAATTACTAAGAGTTGTTTTATGTTGGAAAATATTATTATTTATATCCAATTAGTTTTTAGCAGAACGTATCAGTACTGATTTCAAGGCCGCTACACCTCTCATCAGCGTTCAATTGTCCATCTTTACAAATTTCGTAAAGTGGATACTAATTGAGAAGAATATCAACTATTTAACCAGTTTTCAACAGAAATAGAATATGATAATTAATTTTTAATTTAATTTTTATTCTACAATGAAACAGTGCTGGTTAGTACGAAATTCCCTCATTACTGTTTGGAACTAATAATCAACACAAACTCATAGTCCGTTATCATCAAAGTATTTTACTTTGTATTTTAACGTTTTTGTTGTTTTTACTCTATATTAGGGAAATTCACATATTACTGTGACCCCTGTTATTAGGGTATTTATAGCTCGTGCCCAATTTTCAAACACAAAAAAACTCTTAGTAATTTTGAATTTTCATTAATTCAATAAAACTGAACTTGAGCCTTAAATAGTTTAATTTAAGAAAAAGATTTGATAATAATGCACAAACTGATGTATTGGCCAACAAAAATTCCCTGCGGATTTGTGAAGCTTTAATTTGCTGTTATTCTTTTGTTTTATTGGTTTTTCAAAAAGTAGCCGAATTATTTTACCACATAAAAGTTAGAATGCAATAAACAAACACTGCAAATAAACTATGGCTTCAACACTCTGCTTTCGTAAGTTTTCTTTAAAATAAATATGATTTTTAATAAATATGATTTTTTTTTTAATATTCTTTCTTTTTTACATTCACTGATAACTTATAGCGGGAAGAATTTTTCACGTGTGATTCATGATAGCATTTTTCACTTCGGGGGAAATAAAAATTTCACGGTAACAAAAATTCCAATTGTTATTCACGATTGGGGTGATTATGAAATTAATAAAAAGTAAAGAATTTATAAGATTTTAAAATCTTCTCATACAATGCACAATCAAGTGAAAGAAAAGGAAATCTCCTGTAAAGTGAACTTTAAACTAGTTTGCTTGAAAACCTTGTTAGCAGACTCACTTATTGGGCTCAATTACAGCATGCGGCCACAAAGGAAGCAAAAGTGGCAGGCATGCTAAGTAGACAAATGGCGAATATCGGCGGACCAACACAAAGCAAGAGAAGAGTAATTATGGGTGCGAAAAACGTGATACTCCTTCATGGCAGTGTTTTTTTGCCCACTAAGGGCAAAAACCAAGCGAAAAGTCCTTGAGGCGGTACAGCGGTAACTAGGATCACATATGCCAACCGTATGGTTTTGGCCGCAGCAGTTCTAGTGCTTAGTAGACAAAAAATCATTGACCTTCTGGCACGCGAGCGAGTGTAAAGAGGTGTGCGATTCTAAGTGAGAGAATGTCGGTATTAGTGTAGCCAAGCGGATAACCCGAACCATCTAACGATGGCAAAATAGATGGAGCACAGAAGTGACCGTTAGATAGACGGCAAGGCTAGATAAAAAAGGATTTCGGAGAGGTTAGCAACTTTATGACACAGTTTTTCTCAGCATATGAATACTTCTGGAAGTATTTTCACCGCATGGATAAGATGAAAGACTTTGGTTGTATCTACTGCGGCGGTACGAACAATAACGCTAAACTTAATTTCTTCAACTGCAACAAATGGCAAGACGAGCGAAACGGGCTGAGCGAAAAAATTAGCAATTTTACACCAGAAAACACAGTTGACAAATTGCTTGAAAGCTAGAATAAATGGAAAGCTGTGAGTGACTACAAAAAATATGTTCTGAGGAGGAGGAAGAAAGAACTTAATGTATCACAACAAAATGATTCCCCAAATACGAAAAAACAGGAACAGCAACCAGCAGGATCACGCTGACGACATTTGACGGAGCTAGACGTGGGTGAGCAGAGACCAGTCTTTTTCTAGATAGTTATTGTTTTAGTGGGCTGTAAGTTCGAAAGCTATTGAAACCCTACTAACATTTTTTTAAAAAAGTCATATTTTAATAAAATCTGTTTCGTGGTGTTTCAAGAAGATATAATGAATGACCAGTTCTTGTACCGTTACGAGCTTATTCTACATAAAATATAAAAATTTTAAAAGAATGAAAGGTAATATTATCAGGCTCAAGTTCAGTATAAGTTCAATATAAGTTCAAATAATAATTACGTTTATTCGTAATAATAATAATATAAAAATATTTTAAAAGAATTTCATCACATAAAATATAATTTTTGGATGGGCTATTAAAGTGCTTTAATATATAAAAAAAATTTGTTTCGACAACTTTTAAATTTTCTACTTTCAATCCATCCATCGATGTCTGCCAAAAATTCTATCTTCACATTTCTGTATGCGCCCCACACAAGCAATACTCAAACAATACATCCTTAATGACATATTGACTCAATTTATTTAAAAGTTTTTTTGTATTCATCTTTACTTTAATCACTGCAATCTTTTGCAAACCTTTACAAATTTTGATTAAAGATACATTTTAAAGAGAGCTGTTGAGCAAAGAAAAATAAAAACAACACAGACATGAAAACAACGGCAACGAAGCAGTATACAAACAAAATAACAATACACATACATACATACATATAAAAATTGACAGTAAAAAATACGAAAACGTCAAAACAACTTCAATCAAAGTTAAACTGCAATAAAAAACTAAAAGGGAGTGTTTTTCTTTTCTGCAAAAAGTGCAACAGGAAAAAAAGCAGCAAACACTGCAACTACAACGCCCTGGAAGAAAAAAAAAAAAACGGCAGCACTTTAACAAATGAAAAAAATCACATCCCAAAACATTTGAGAGAGAACGAAAAAAATGATCTAAAACATAAATAAAAACTTTAAGCGGGAAATGGTTAAAAAAAAAACAAAATGACAAAAACCAAAAGAAGAAAAAATTGGTAAATAAACTACAACACCAAAAAACCAAAAAAAAAAAAAAGAAGATAAATAAAAGTGATAGAAGAGCAGATAAAATAACAACAAAACTAAACATAAAACAGGGTTTAAATATCACCAAGAAGTATTGCAAAATAACAGGCGATAGTGTTTGTATTTGTTTAACTTAGTGTGAGTGTGTGTGTATTTCGCAGGAAACTTTCTACAGCAGCTCATCCTACTACAACAACATTTATGGGCGATTGAAGTGCATGCAAACAAACACTTTGTTTTTACAACACATCCCATCCTTCTGGAAATATCTACTAATGAATAAGCTGCCACTAGTGGCAGATAGTGGCCAAGTTTTAAAGAAAAACTGATAAATGGAAAACAAAATTTAAACAAACAAATGCTAACGTTCTCACAAATAACTTAACTTAAACTCGGATAGCAAATGAAGAATAAGAAAAAAAGAAAACTCAATAGTAAATGTTTCTTTTTTTCATGTTTTGGAAAAAACTTTGCAGTTTTAAACGGTTGTTTTTTGTCTAGTTGCAACATTCGTTACACGGCTGGCACAGTGGGACATAGCTTCAAATTATGTGTTAGAGAAAATATGTATATCAATTAAAATTTTTATTTGTTATAAATTTTCTTTCATTAAAAAATGATTCTTTGTAGCGTAATCGAACTGCAATGCCAGCCTAGTAGTTCGAAGCTTGTCGGTAACCAAAGACCAAAGATATACTTAAAATTTTCCTTAAAATGGCTTCTTACATTATTTTGTTTCTCATTGTACACAGCCACACTTCTTTCATAGAACACGTTGCGTACAAGGTTCGCACTTACTTGGTGTCAGAATTCGTTCTCTATTAATTAAAATTAGAGTGCATACTTTTAATTCAGGCATCATTAGCATATGAAATATCATCAGTGGATAAGTACCAAATTATAGATTATCACATTAATATTACAGTCAGATATCACCAAAATGTGGATCTGATGTCTGCATTGAATATTACGGAAAATATAAACTTTGAAAAGAACAAATCGCCAACAAAAAATATTATGAAATTAATCTAAAAATATAAAAAAATCCAAAAAATGCAAGGAAAACAATGTGCCGTGAATGCTGCATTTTAAAACTATGTTCGATGTTAAATTTTTCTCTTCCTTCTCAAAATTATTTGCTGCCTTTATCCGGCGAATCAAAATGTTAATCTTGTTTCGGGCATTATCTTCTCTGGGTAAAACAAAAGATTTCCTGTCCAGCCTGCCACAGAAGTGTTTTCTTAGTCGATTGGTGAGTTTTTTTTTTTTTTGCACTAGAGATCATGTTGAGACTGTGTAAAAATGTTCACTCGCCAAGCGTACTTGAAGTCGAAAACCAGACAGAAAAATGTTTAAGGCTTTTCAGACCCCATTAGTTCAGAAAAACTTTTACTCATCGAAAACGCATTTTAAAAAAATTCGACCGCCTTCGAAAGGAAGAAATCATTGCTTAAACTTTAAGCCGTTGTAAATTTCGTTGCTCTTGTACAGAGCGTACCTTCACAGAATTACTTGTTGTCATTGTAAAGTCAGAGAATACCAGTGACTTGTATACTCTTATATCACCCAAACGGTTTAAGTTTTCTTTTTTTTTTTTTGTATAAAAAATACTTTTGAAAACATTCAAAAAAGGTGCAGGGAAACATATATGAATATTAAAAATATATTTAGAAATTCAGCCATAGTGCATTCACTTAAAACGTTTCTAACATATAATCCGTTTTGCATAAATGCGTGTAGTTTTCACAAAAAAGAAATTTTACACATGAGATTTTTCGAAATTTACAAATGCATGCGTACATGTGTAACATTTCGCAGTTAAAGAAGTTTGGCAAAAAAAAAGAAATTGCATTGAACTACACTTGAATGAATAAATAAAGAACATTGAGTGCAATATTAGCAGAAATAAAAATTATGCAGCGATATGAACACATCACACTAAATTGAGTTGAGTTGCAATTTAAAATCATTTCTTACTTCAAGAGACTGGAAACTAAAAACTAAAAAAAAAATGGTAAAAAGAAAAATAAATAATATCATCGATATCAAATCAAAACCAAACTCTATTTCCCTAAAAATATACTTTTGAATTTAATTTTGATTAAAGCGCCAAAATGTATGCTCTATTGAAAGTTTATTTTTTAATGTTGTTGTTTGGTGTTTTTTCCAAATTAAGTTAGTTTGCGATTTAATGCGAAAGCAACCTTTTTAATTAGTTATTCATTAAATTTTATAAATTTTTAAGGTTTTTTAAGATTTCCAAATAAATTATGTGGCTGTTAGGTACTGTCGTTGTTTAATCGTCCTACTCTATCGAGCGTCAAAAAATTGCTCGATTTTAAAGCAACTCAATTTACTAAATAGTAATTAGTCCAGTTTTCTTTTAAGAAAATTTTTAATTGCTCAGCCGAAAGTTCTTATAAATAAATCTTTTAACTAAATTATTAGAAAGAAATCTCTGAAGGCTCGTAATAAGTTTGAAGTTTCTTTGAAATCGGTTGGATATTTTCAAAATCGCACTATCCCATCCTCCTGCTCCGAAAAATATATTGCTTTTGTATCGTTTTCAGATCTGATCTGACATCGCTAACGGGGATAAAATCGAACCCTACCACCCTCCCGAACATAGTTTTAAAAAAGAATATTTTTTTTTATAGGACCAACACTTTGGGTATGAGCCTTACTTATGCCATGCATTGTGTCAAAACAAGCGAAGATAGGTTAGAATGTAGAAGAAGGCTTAATTCTTTTACGGCTCTGGTAATGCGCCTTTTGGTAAATTTTTTAAGCTGTGTGAGCAGTCATTTTTATAATTATATAACTTCTCCAAAGCTTCTGATAAACTAAAAAGGAGGGCAGTGTTGTGTATATTAGCTTGGAACTGCATCCATCTATCGCTGCCGGAACAGTTGTTAGTGCATCAGTGCTATGCTTTCCTCACTTAAACTATCCAACAACAATTCAAACAATGCCACACTAAAGCACATCAGAGTAATTTACGATGTTGGTTAGGGTTCCCACCTTTTTTCTTTTTTGCAATTAAAGTACATTGGTTGTTAAAGGTTAGGAAAAAAAGTACACAGTTTAAAAATAAAGTACAATTTATTTTTCTTTATTGTTATATTTGAAAACGTATTTTTTATTGCTTTTCGCAAGTTTTATCAAATAGTTATCATATTTAAATTAAAGTAAATAATTAATTAATTTTTTTATCAGATTCAGAAACGCTTTGTTTCTTTCGTCTCGCCATTTGCTCTTCATTACAGAAAAAACTCTCTCTGTGAATGCTGACGTGGCAGGAATATAAATTAAAAATTAAATTACTTTATACAAATTTGATAAATTATCATCAGTCTTATTAAATAACAGCTGCCATTTACTTGCTGTAGATAATTCCGCAAAACCTTCAGAACTGTATATCTGATCATAAATTTTGTTTAATGACGCAATTTCTCCATAAAGATCATCCATATTTATATTAAGTTTTTGCAGATTTAAATTCTCGTTTATGCTAACAATATTATCAAATTCAACTTTGATCTTTAAATATTTATTGCTAATTGTAAATAACCAGTTTGTATTTTTAAAATCAAAGCATTTATTCAGGTACTCTAAGTCTTTATCGATAAATAATAAAAAATTCATGTGAATTTTCCTGGTCAGTTCCGGTGCAGACAAAAGGTTAATTTTTTTGCTTGTTTCATATCCAAATATCCAAATTGCCATGACATAGTCTTATGAAAGAATCGCCACTGTAAAAAAACGTCAACAAATGACTAATATAACCCGAATCTATTTTGAATTGTAGATAAATCCAACCATCGATATAAAGTATTTTGGTGTACTTTATTGTTTCTATAAAGTATAGAGTACAATTACATAATTAAAAAAACGTACAATACTTTCTTATAAAGTAGGGGTGGCAAGCCTAATGTTGGTTCACTTTTGAAGACAAGTCCTAAGTTAGATTGTGGTTTCTAGTCAACGCGCTAACTATTTTAGCCAACACCACCCTTAGGGGCTGTGCACATAGTGCTTACGTATCCTTTTTGAAGTCGACCTTAATGCGTTTTAAATTCCAACAAATTCGGTTGGATTATTTTAAAGGGGCAGAAATTTTGTCACTTTCAGTCTTCCAGGCCTAGTTTTGAAAATTATGTATCCGATTTGTTTTTATAGACACGAAGATATGTTTTTAATGTTATTAAAATGGGTTCAGGCGATCGTCCGTTAAAGTGTAACAAGCAATATTCAATATTGTTTTCGCTTTCGAACAAAGAATGGTCGGCGGGTAAATGGTTTGAATCGCGTCCACAAGGAGTACGTGACGTATAAAGAGACTCAATGGCAGATAGGTGGAGCCAAATGCAGTACTCACATTTAATAGATAATAGACTTTAACAGATCTCTGCTAAGACGCTAATAAATGTTTCCTGGCTATGAGGTGTTAATCGTTCTTTGATATTATTCTAAGCAATTTAACGGGACAATGAATATCGTGTGGCCGAGTTGAGATTTAATTCTGCATATTGCTGAATAAGCGTTTGTTAGCAAAAGGATTTGTTGTTTAAGGATTTTTTTCTCTGTTTTCAAATAATTTTTTTTATTATTAGTTTTAGCTTTAATGCGCTGGCATTGCATTAAAGTTAAAGTTTGTAAATACATTTTGTTTTATTAAAAATATTACACAGCCACCGAAAATGCAGCACTCACTTTGGCGTGTAGTAAGTAATACAGCAACTAATTTTCAAACGCCTTAATTGCCTTAGCAATTATCTTCAATATATGTAATTGCTTTGGTGACGTCACTTAAAGATTTTTATTTTTCACTCATATGACCGCTTCAGCCTTTTTTTTTTTGTTTGTTTAATATCTTTCAAATCACATTTAAATGATAAAAAACATTTTTTAAATTCAAGATCCTTTAAAAAGGATTATTATATTTTCTATGTTTTTTGTTGGAAACATTTTTCAAATGGCTTAAAAATCTATAAAGATTAATTTTTATTTCCACCGTTTGTGGAATATGATGGCATTTTTGGTACTCTGTTGTATTTCTACATTATTTTCGTGGCTTCTCAACTTTTGAAAAGAGTTTTTGCATTTATTGCTCTGCTGATGTTGCGATTATTAGGAAAAATCCTTTCATATTTTCTGTGAAATGGTAAATTGGAAAATATTGCAAATAATTTAAGGTTTTTTTTTTGCTTCATATTGGATTTCTTTGTGAGTTTTGATTTTTCTTAACGTATAACAATTTTAAGTGTTCTTTGAGAATGGAGTTAACTCTTGGTCAAGTGCTCTATAGTTTCAACATATAGATTCACCTCGCATTGAAAAATACCCACTTGGGGTGTCACAAAAATTGTAGTGAACAATAAAATCTTAACTTTCATCAAATGAGCTGTCGAGACCAATTGTTATGAACTTCCGAGTAAATTTTCGATCAGTGATAACATGTGTTTTGTGCAAAATATTGACTAATTATTAATTAACTTAATAATCTACAAATGGGGAAGTGCGAATAGTTACGATTTTAACGCCCGTAAGACCATTTCATACAGTAGAGTGACGGCACATGCTGTTTCATCTGAAATTATGGTATTGGGGAATGAGAAAAAAGATCTTGATGTTCTTGACACGAAAATCCAGTGTGATGTTCGTTGGACTGCTCACATTTTTCATATCACAAAAGAAGCATTCAAGTGCCTCGGTGTTTTAAGACGATGTAAGACATACTTCTTTTCATCTGATCACCTTAATATCAATACCAACTTTATACGACCAAAAATGAAATACAACTCACATGCATAGGCCGGTGCTTCACAGTCTATTTTGAAGTTACACGATCGCGTATAAGAGAGGATGACATTTCTATAGCCAACTCTATTGACTCATTGGATCACCGTCGCAATGTGGGGTGTGTTTCACTGTTCTATCGCTACTACTCGTAAAACGGAATGTGTTCTAATAAAATTAGGCTTCTGAAATTCTATATCTATTCCGTACAATACGCTCTTCATTAAGAGCACATCGGTTTATTGACAATATGACACTGAATTTAACTACGTATTACAGAGAAAATTGGCACTTTAGCCGAACCGTTCATATGTGGAACAAACTCCTCGCGAGGAGGTCTTTCTGTCTTCTTCAGTATAGTAAATTTAAAATCGAATATTCACAAACAATACTCCCTCTATCATCCTTCCCACAAGCAGGAAAAATGCCAGTATTTTTTATAAAAATAGTGACGTGCCATCCAGCCGACTATTCCTAGAGTGTAGCAAAGTTAGTTCTTACTTTTATCTGATAATGTCGTACATTATCCGTGCCACACTTAATAGCACACATAATAAAATTTATAAATAATTACTGGTAAAATGCTGGCATTATTTTCAATTTAATTTTTTCTTCCATTACTTTGCATTTTCAATATTTAATTCAAATTTTATAATTATAGTTTATTTCTGAAAATTTCAAATATAAATTTTAAGGATTTTTTTCCAAAAAACATGCAGGATCCTGGAATTTTTTTTTTCGGGGAATTCATGTACCAAAAGCTCTAGAATTGTTAAATGCTGGCTAAAAATATTTGATAAGATAAAAAATTAAAAATTATAATAACGAGTACTAATAAGGTAAATCAGAATGACAGTAGATGTTATCAAAAGTGACTTGTGATCGTCTATTTCAGGAGTGCAGCAACAGTAATGATTGAGGGAAATAATTTTCCTCGAAATTGCTCTCGTTTAGGTTACGGTGCATGTAAAAACGCTTAATGCCCTCATCAATATTTATATTAACATTTTGCTGCTTTTGAAATATATTTTATATAATCACGAATCCTTATATGTATACTCATTCATGTTTGTGTGTATGTGAGTATATGCAATTTATTTTATATAATTATTATTAACCTAAAATGTTTTTTTTTTTTTGCCTTTGCAGTTGACATGGTCTTTAAAATGTAATATATTTTTTTATTGTTGCAATTTCACTAAATTGATATGTACTTTGTATAGAATTTTTCACAAATTTATTTAAATGGAAAAACTAAACGCTGCATACTCGTACATACATAATCAGTATGATGGTCATACATACAAGTACCTACAAATACACGTACTTGCCTAAAACACAGTCATACATAATCATAAACTAGAAAGAGAAAAAAACCCCTTTGTACAAAATTTATTGTAATTTTATTAAGGGACTTAAAAATGTCGAAAAATTTTAATATGATGCATAATAAATTCTGTCATGTACAATAATTTGTGTCAAAATGTTTCATGATGTTTTTTTTTTATTCTCTTTGGTAAAATTGTTTTTCTTTGAACATGAAATATTTTATCTACATGCATACACAGATGCCTACATACCTACTTACATATAATGTTTTCCAATTTGCGGAAAATATGTTATTGAAAAGCTTATTAGGAGCAATTGGAAATGTGAAAGTGCAGGCAGAAGTTATGTCACAAGGTCACTCTGATAGAATATTATTATTAAGGATTTTGTTAAAATATTTTATGATAGTGGATGGCAGCCAAAAAAAAAAAATATTTAATGAAATTCCCAGCACAGTATATTCATATATATGTACATGCATATGTATATGTATATGTATATAATACCGGCGACTTACAGCCATACCTAAACAAGAGCGGCAAGCGTTTTCTAGCTGTCAAAAGTTCTCATGCCCATACAATTTGTATGGAGCATCCCGAAATAACGCGGCGGTAACGCGGCGTCAAAATTTTGCAATTGGAAAATTCGATTTTGACAGCGCGTTTAATAGTGAAGTTAGCTGCAAAAGACAAGCACTCATGATACAATGACTATAAGGTAGTCTTACAAGCCCAGCTGACAATTCTTGTAAATTACTTGTTTTTTATTTCAAGTGTTAAATTTTGATTTGTATTTATTTTTTCGTGTTTGAATGAATAATTTTTATGTATAGTTTTGTCACAGGTTGAAACATACACACATACACATTTATACTTTTGACTTCAGAGGAATTTTTTGTTGTGTTTGTTGTAGAGATGCATGTATTATTCGGTTATGAGTATACTATTATAATCAGGGTTGTTATATATTTTGTAATAACCCTGTTTTTATGACAAAGCGTTCACGCTCTTGTTTAGGTATGGCATTTCAGCGTTAACGCTAGGCGGTAGAAAACGTTCCGCTTTCCGCTCTTGTTTAGGTATGGCTGTTACACATTCCATCGGAATGTTTTCAATGCCATAATATTATTTTCGATCGTTTAGGATTTACAGTCTTCATATTTCGTTTATTTTACATTTCGATTTTACGAAGATACAATTTTTTACCCGTCTAAAGGCATTTCCTTAAATTGCTTTTACTAGCAAGGCTTGAATTGAACTTTTCTATTGACAAGAAAAACTTTATAATAAAAACAAAATGGTTTGAGTAGGAGTAGAAAATTTGTATAAAAACCACTCCGCTTTTTGAGTGATTCATTTGTCTGTATTTGTCATAATTAAATGACGCTCCTCAAAGTAGGCATGTTTTTTTGTGTCTACTACAAGTGAAGTTATTAAAAAATTCATTGTCCATTCCATTTGGAATTTGTAAAACGTTTTGATTATAATAGAAGTTTTCATTTTTCGTTTTTTAAAGACACAGCTTTTGGAATTTAAACATATTTTGATCGGAATTGAGTTGTGACCCATCTTTAAAATATAACCAAACATCAAACTGTCCAAAATTTATGATGAGGGTGGTGTTGGCTGAAGTGGTTAGCGCGTTGAGTACAATGCAAACTGTTCAATCTCTGGTCAAAACAAGTCATCAACATCATTAAAATTCTCTGATGTTCATAAGTGAGGCATTGTATTAATTGTTGTTGGACTGGCATAACACTTCTCACTAAAAACTGTTCCGGCAGCGATTGATGCTGTTCCAAGCTAATTTACACCACACCGCCCCTCCTTCGTCGGTTAACAGAATCGTCAGCGTAGTTAGACAATTAATAAAATAACAGCTCACAGAGCTTAAGTCCCAATGCACACTATCCAAGTCTTATTGCAAAAGTTATCACGATTTCTTCTTTGAACTTTCATTGGCGTTCACACAGCACTCGTCTTATTGCTTAAACTGTTCTTCATTTTATATGAATGTATGAATGTATGTATGTATACCTACTTAACACTACGAATATGAAAACAAAACGAATTTCATGAGTAGATGAGAGGGTGTACTCGTTTCTTTTCCCCCTGTCTCTCTCGCCTAAAGGCTAAGAAGCTTAAAAATAATACTTGCATAGTGTGAATTGGGACTAAGAAATTTAATGCATCTACTTAAAACCAGAGGCTTTGCAACACTACTCTAAAATTTCTCAAAAAGTTCAATAGCAGTGTTGTAAAAGAATTAAGCCGCCTTCTTAATTCCAAATTTACACCTTCTAATTTCTCTACCTTCTCTGCAGTTCTAGCAAAATGCGTGGAATAAGTAGGGTTCATCCCCTGAGTGCTGATACTGCCAAAAAAAAAAGAAGTACAATTTCTCGTTTAAGCTAATTTTCTCATCTTTAGCAAATCGTTTTTCACTTTATGAAGCTTTTCCGTTTTCTGTTGCTGTGTGAGACAAAACTGATTATTTAAATTTCATGTAACTAAAAATTAAAAACTTAAAACAAATAGAAACATTTTAAAGAAACTTACCACAACATGTGAAAAATATCAAAACAGTGATAAGCTTGATGAGAATATTTAAATTGTTGCTGATGTTCAAAATGCATTTTCTTAGATTGTTGTTCGTTTTTGTTGTGCAAAAACTGTTGCTTCTTGCTCTGTTGCCACTTCCATTGCTGTCTTTTTTGTTGTTGTTGTTTTTGTTGTTGTAGCATGTGTGTATATTAAATGTTGAATTTGCACAATGCATGTAATTAGAGTTGTCCTTAGTGGACGATGATGAGGCCGACGACGTTGATGTTTTCATTGTAGTTTCTATTTTTGTTTTTGTAAATGACGAAATTATAGTGTTTGTTGATGGTGTTGTCAGGGATCTTGCTGTAACTACTGATGGCACTTCTGTTGTTATTGTTGTGAGTTTTGAGTGACAACAAGAAGAAATACACCCACATAAACACGTCGTACTTGTTAGACAATTATTATAATTATTATTATTATTTTTTTTATTTGTGTTGTTTGTGTTGCTTTTTCCTTTGTACGAAATAAAACTGTGATATTTGTCGTTAGATGTAAGTGTTAACAACATGTTGCATTTATGTTTCCAACTTGATTATTATTGTTACACCCAACAGGTTGAGTCTCTTCTGCAATGTTTTTTTTTTAGTATTTGCTATGTACTCGTATATACATGACTTTTATATACTACACAGCATTTGTAGATGTATGTAGTTTGTACATTGTTTTATGTAGCAACTATTTTGCTTTTCTCAAGATTTTTATTTAGTTTTCACTTGTGTATGCTGTAAAGTGTTCATTATATAAATTTTCTATTATGTTGCAAAATCATATGTCTGCTGTCGTCTGTCTCTTCACTCAAGTTGCATAATGTAATTATTATTATTTTGTGCGAAAGCAGTCAAATGATGGATGATTACTTGACACTAATTAAGTGACGTGCTTCAGAAAATGATGTGCAATACACACACAGAGACAGACAGAGATATATTAAGACTAGTGTATCTATTTATGTATTGTTAATTCGAAAAGTTGCCAGATTTCTTTAGCTATCGATATAGTTACGCAAATTTTTTGAATACTATTTTCTAATAATGTGTAAAAGGATCAAACTGGTTAAGAACTTTATATGTCTACCCGACTGTTTATTGCTGAATTTTTTATAAACTATTAAGAAACCCCAGAATTTTATCACACATTTTTATTTCGTTTTCGATGCACGTTTCTCCGTCTACACATTCATCCGCCTGAATCTCTGTCTGACCATACGTCTTTCTTAGTTGTGTAAATCTCTCTATTTTAAAGAGTATATAAAAAAAATTCCTATTGTCCTGTTTCTAATTTTACATGGTCTATTTTTCAAAACAATAATATTTTTGATACAAATAAAAACGTTCAGCCTTATTACGTTTGCCGTTGTCGTAGCCGAACTTTAACGACTCCACTGTAAAACATATAAGAAATGTTGCCACATTTTACAGACTTCGCGTCACGTCAACGAAACTCTTAATCAGGTCAATTATTCTTAATTATTTATAACAAATGATCATACGTACAAAGACAGAAGTAAGAGCAAGATTCACTTTACTAATTCTCAAAAATTAATTGAAAAATTTTATTTGATTTCATCAATTAAAAAAGTCGTAGATTTATTAAAGTTTTAATTGAAATATACAAAAAAAAAATAATTAAAATTTCTTGAAACAATTTATCGTACAAAGAAGAAGAATCATTTAATCTGGTTAAATGTTAAGTAAATTTTCTTTATTATTTAAATGACTGTGCTGCTTTCATTTGAATTCTACGCAGAAACAAGTAAAATATTCAGATTCAATTAATTTCGTTTGGTTGAAAATTAAAACTAGAATTTTCAATTATTCAAAATTTCTGAAAGTTTTAAGAAAAAAGAACTAAAAAACTTCTGTTTTGGTGTCAAATGTATTTGTACGAATGAAAAATTTCATTCGACTGGCAGTTAGCCTTTTATGACATGAATATAATTTTTGATCACATGATTAATGAATTTAATAACAAAATTAATTGAAGCTGTTTTAACATTTTTATTTGGTATTTTTATTGAAAGTGTTTTTTGGAATAGTGTATTATGTGAAGTTATAATATTATATAAAAGAAAAATTAATTAAAAGAATTCATGATACAATGAAAAGATAAATTAAAAATCAAAGGTTTTGCGATAGGGATGATATGATTTTGATTTTTGGGCCATTTGTAATATGTCATGATCTGTCATTTGAATACAATTCAGTAGTGTTTACAGTTTCATTGCACCACCGTAAACGTCGTGAATTTGCTGATTTTGCTTTGGATCAAGTTGAAAACGATAATGATTTTTTAAGAAAGTCAATTTCTCCGATGAGGCTCTGTTTCATCTGTCGATTCTGGTGCGAAGAAAATCCACAAATTATTCGTGAAAAACCATTACATTCACCTAAATTGGCAGTTTGCTGTGGTTTTTGGTCTGGTGGAATCATCGGTCCGTACTTCTATCGAAATGAAGCTGGTAACACCGTTGCTGTCAATGGAGAGCGGTATAGATCGATGATAACCAAATATTTATGGCCGAAATTGCAAGAAGTTGATCTTGACAACATTTGGTTCCAACAAGATGGGCCTACGTGCTACACTGCAAATGCAACAATTGAATTACTGCGAGAAAAGTTTGGAGATTCGATTAATTCAAGACATTGTGATATTGAATGGCCTCCAAGAATTTGTGATTTAACAGCATTAGACTGTTTCTTGTAGGGTTATTTGAAGTCGTTGGTATTTCGAAACAAAACAGTTTCTCTTCAAGCTTTACAGCTCAATATAAAACGTGCCATTCATGACATACGACTTGATTTAGTGGAAAAAATGCTCGAAAATTGGGTTTATCGAATTCGTTCTTGCAGAATAAGTCGTGGAGGCCATTTGAATGACGTTTTATTTAGAACTTAATTGTATCGATTCTACTTCACATTAAATTAAAAAAAACTGGTTTTTTAAACACAGGAATTGAAAATAATTAAACAATTAATTTTTCTATGATCTTTTTTTAATTGTTTTTAAGGTTTTCAGGTCGATTTTGGGCAATGACTTTTTTCCAATAAAAGAACAACACCAGCAGTGTTGGGCTGCACATCTTAAGATTTATTGACAATATACAACTTTTTTTAATTTTATTGGCCACTTAGTTTATATTTTTCTAATGTAAATTTTAATATAAAGTTGTTATGCATGTATTCATGCACACAAAATTTACTAAAAAATAAAATTTTTTGCTGCAACATCGATGTACTTCAAGTGTTGTTTGACACAAAACTTATGATAAGAAATAAAATTTATATCATACATTTTAAATACAAAAGCTCAGTGCTTGATTTTTATTTTAGGCAAAATTACTTATCTAATTGATCTTGATATTTGTGATTAGTCAAAAAGGATATTTGCCGTCATATTATCGTAAACATACATGCATACAAAACAAGAAAGCAAACTGTAGTTATGTACTTATGTATATTTTTCCGCAATATATTTTTGAATTATTACTCAAAAATATGTTGACTTTTCAATGCAACATATTAATGCCTTTAAATTTGTCTTGTTTTCAAAACTTACTATTTATTAATTATAACTTCTTTTATTTTATTACTCATTTTTAATTCCGCTTAATTACGTTTTCATGTCTAAAATATATAATACACTAACAGTTTATTTTTTTAATTATTTTTATATTAATTTTTTTTAACATTTTTCTAATAATTTACATAAATTCAAATTCTGATCACTTTTTCTATTTATGTACGTTAATCAAGTTTTTAGAATATTCACGATTCATAATTCCGTTGTGTTTTCTATAGTTTTCTATTGTTATCTTTGTTTGTTTAGAGTTCGTTACACTTCCGCTTTTAACAACTCATCCCGGAACCGTTACATGCGGTACTAATATATAAACACAACACACTAACAAAAGCTCCCATATGTCTGGTGCCGTTTGTTTAATGCCTACAAACACATGAATACATACAATTTTTTTCTTCTTTTTATTTTTCCTTTCACACACTGTCCTCACTGTGCAACATGGTGTGCGTGTTTGTTTTCCGTAACATACGGACTCTTCTGAATACAGCTCAAAAATTTAACAAACAAAAATACAAGAGAAAGACTATGTTGGCTTTTTATTGAGAAACATATGCTTCATTGCAACATGTTTCTTTACATTGTAAATGTTGACTGGAAATGTTTCTTTTTATAAAATCTTGAACAAGATTGTTTTAAAATTCCTGTTTATATCTTCTATTTGTAGGCATGTTTTTAGTGATTTCATTTTATTTTCTTAACATTTTTATGTACGTATGTATGTACATACATAGATGTTTGATTTGATTTCATTTACATCTAAATTTTTCATTTAATTATTGGGCAATTGTTGTTGATTTTTTTGTGATTTACTACCAACAGTAATAGATGGTATTTATATATTGATTTACTTTTCTCTTAAAACTTTCTGTTGTTTTAATTACATTTTATTATTACATCATTTATTTTGCTTTGTTGAAATTTTAAATTGTAATTTTCCAAATAGATTTCCATAAATTGTAACAAATTTCATGTTTGCTTGAACTTTATTGAAGTCTAAATGTGCTGTAAATAGAAGAAGGAAAAATAAATAAATACATTAAATATTTATTGCTTTAGGTTGTCATAGAAAGACACATAAATTATATGGAGATTCTAAGAAAATTTCTGTTATTAGACATCTGTAAGAAAATATGATTAATCTTCTTAGAATTTGCGATTCACTAATTTGTTTCATTTAAAAAGAGTCACACTTCAAAATGTTGCAATTTTTTTTTTTATATTTTAATATTATTTTACCACAAAAATGTATTTCTTATAAGTTTGAGAACTTCATTGTCTCTTTGTGTACCCTTCATCAAAAACTATAAGGGTTTATATACATATGTATGTAGGTTGGTCCTTGCATTTGCAATATCCACAACATTCATATGCAAAACCATCAAATTATATGGTCATTTTCATAGAAAAGTCTACTTGTTTTTTGCATAACGTCACAAAGCAATGAAGCTTCATTCTCAAAGCAATTTGTTTAAACATTTTTTTTCTCTTCTGTATTTTACCGTAGACCGAAACTAGCACTACAATTAGTAAAAGAGGGAAAAACTTCAAACAAGCAATAAATGACAATATGTAGACTTTTCTGTAAAAATGCCATGTCCGTCTGTCCGTCAGAGTGTCCTTCAGTTTGTATATTAAATTGGATTTCTGAAACCCCAATAAAAGTAACATATATCGATCTTGCACTGATGTGTCAGCATTAGCGGACTTGTATATATTGTCACATAAAAGGTGTTTTTTTAATAGAGGTATGTAATAAAACAAAGTTTAAAATTTTTTAAGTTGACATGAAATTTACTTTATTCGAAAAATAATCTTCTGGTATTATAATTTAATATGACTTGTGGTATATGACCACCACTTCTGGCTCGGACGTAGTCTAATCTGGAGGTTAAATTTTCGATGACTTTTTCCAACATTTGTGGCCGTTAATCGGCAATAACGCGGCGAATGTTGCCCACCAAGGGGTCAATCATTTCGGGCTTTTCAGCGTAGACTAGCGATATCTATACTAAAAATACTTAAGCGGTTACCAAACCTTTCCTTCACTAAATTAAATGTGGCACGAGATGTGTAATATGTTTCGCCGTCTTGTGGAAAGCACAACTCCTGCAGATCATAATTGTCCAATTAATTAAAGAAAAAGTCAATAATCGTGGCTCTATAGTGATTCCATCAACCCATAAACTACACAAAACAGTTAGTTTTTCTGGATATAAAGGTGTCTAAACATACACTTGTATGTTTATTAATTATCATCACTTCAAATACGGCAGTTTTGTTTATTGACGTAACCATTCAATCTAAAGTGAGTTTCATCGCTTAACAAAATTCTCTAAACAAAATTATCTTTTTCGTATTTCGAACATAACCATGATTTTGAAAATAAATTTGCACAATTTGGATGCGCTGTTCAGGCGTCCGTATAATCATGTTGAAATGCCAAACTAATTTTAACATAAATCACTTGACAGCTGTCAAAATGGCCGCCAGTTAAAAAAGTGTTGCCAAATTGAAGTTTTATACCTCTATAAAACACTCTTTATAACATTTCTATAAGAATTAATCAATTTATGATCATTGTGCCAGTATTAACTCTGGTTCATTAAGCCCTGAAATAACAAAAAAAAAAACATATTCTGTGGTTTTCTCCTTCAACTCCCATTTTGCAGAGGGATGAAAAATTAAAAATTTTTTTAGAGCGTATAATTTTAAATAGTTTTGTGATAGATGAGGAATTGAAAATGGATTTTTTTTCTGTTGTAGCATATTAACAATTAAAATAGTAATGGGAAAATATTTCAAATAGTACAACTGTAAGCGCCAAATCATTAGAGTTAATTTTTTCTTTCTACATATTATTATTTAAATATTGAATGCAATTTAGTGGATTTATATTGAAATCTTTATTAAAATCTACACACTAAATGCAGTTGATAGATATTTTCTTAGAAATGTCAAACTGCATGCATTGGCGGCTATACGCCTTGTTCTAAAAAAAGGCCTGGAATACAAACGAAAATGTTTAGGTTAAAAAAATTCCTTTATACGAGAATATAGTGTTTATTGGACGGGAGTGATGTAAAAGCAAGTAAAACAGTGTCCATATCAAATAGTGCCAACAAAATTATATTAAAGCAGTTAAAGGATTCATGCAAATTATTATTAAATTCATTAATCAACTGAACGTAAAGTATATAAATTTTTGAATGATCATCAATTAATAAAACATTTTATGGAATTGTAAATGTAATTTTAATTCTTTTACACATCTGTTATGGCACGTTTTTTTAATTGTTAGCATGTAATTATGAATATTCGTACATACATACATACATATGTACATATATTTTCAATAATAACTTTAAAATCTGCATTTGTTTTTATTTTAATTTGTACGCAAAGTCAATGATAAATTAGCAAGTAAACAAAAAACAAACAAACAAATACACTTAGGTTACCATCATCACATGATTGGCTCTTAAATCGACCACAAAAGTTATAAATTTATTATAAAATTAAACACATGCAACAAATAAATTAATTCAACACAACACAGTAAATTGATTGCAGTCGTTGATGCTACGAAAAAACATCTCTTATGGTCCTTCATAACCAATTAGTTAAAATATTTTTTATTTATGTTGTTTTGTATTCTTTCAATTTTTATTAAAACAAACAAAAGACACTCTTTGTTTTGTTTTGTTTTGCCATACAGATTTTTTCTCTCAACAGCCCAAAAAATAATAAAAATTCTTTAGAGAAAAAAACTGTTTTTTTTTATATTTTTGTCTGCAAACGAATGGGCATTATTAAACAAATATACAGATATTTTTTTTTTTTTTTTTTGAAATGTAAACATGCATGAGAACTAAAGGCAATTATTTCAAAGGAAAATATAAAAAGCATTTGTCATTAGCAGAGCAACCGAAAAATGTCCTAAACCAAATTGGTTTTTCTGTACGATGGAAATCTTAATTGATCCTCTATATTTAATAGAATTACTAGAAAGAAAATAAAACCTTAAAGGAAACAATTCCAATTTCATTAGTCGAATGTAACACAAAATCGAACACAAAATCGAAAATGTGAAAACTGAATAAGAAAAGAAATTTCGAAAAATTTATTACTGGATTTTGTCCTCAATGATTTCCGAACTTGATCAAAGGTCTGCAAGATATCTATCATCCTATGAATTTTTTACAAATTTTTTTTTGTTATTGTTATTATATTTTTTTTTTTATTTAATACTCCTTATCGTACGTTGAGTATGAGTATATAGCCGTTTTATGACTTAATTATAAACTAGATCTTTTATCTTTGCTGGCTGGTGGCTGGCTGTCTACGCTAATAGCTGATCAATCAATAATAAAATGGTGATTTCTATTTTAATTGTTAGGATATGTTGTGGGTCACACAACTACATATATGTAAGTGTGAACACGCTCAGAGCTTACGTTTTGTAATTTTGGTGATATCAACACCTTGGTGGTGTGCCTGCTGGGGAAAAAGATAATTGTCTTTCCAGACATTACATTTTGTCAATTGCCCATAAAACGTATATGTTACTTCCCGATCTCTGAAACAACACTTGTGTGCCCTCGGGGTGTCTCGGGGGTGTCTCTGAACACATATGTATATTCACACAGTGTTAAGATCATTTTGGGTTTAAGCCTCAATGGTCCCACAATGATCTGTAACACATTTGTAAAAGAGAATAATTTGGAAACTAATATTGATTTCAACGCGGTTAACGTTTTCAATTTTTGAACAGGATCTTGACATTTTTGCTTTGCTTTGTGGGACTATCGATACCGTGTGCTATCATTCTATAGCTAATAGTCGAGACAACAGCAGAAACACCTGAAGGTTAAATTTCTAGCGACTTATTGATGGTAAGCGAGTCCTGCGGTACCTATTAACTTCTCACCAGACTCTCACAGGTTAATATACTGCACTTTCCGTTATTTTTGAAATAGCGTACTCACGCAGAACCTTTAAGAGCATTTGGCTAAATATAAAGGTTGTAAAAACTAGTTACACTTTTCCAGAGCAGCACGGTGTTTGTTAATCATTAATATGCAAACCCAAGCCACCGCTGTGACGACTTGAGTAATTTTGAATTATTTTCATTTAGGTCTGCCGTCGTTCATGTGTAGTGTGATGGATATGCTGCCCATTTACTTGTGCAAATCATTGTACCCCTTAAAAGATTTTTCGTTTGTTTTTGTGTGTATGTTTATCTGTTTTTGCCAATGATGCATTTTTATTAATTTGTTTGTTATATTTTTGATGAAAATGTGTTTGCATATGGAGTGTTTTTCTTTTTTATTAATAAACTCAGCCATACAAAGAACTACTTCCTTTTCAATATTTATATATTTCAGTGTAAACACTAAAGTGAATATTTTTGGAATATTTAAAAAAAAAAAACATTTATATGGAATTTGTTTTTTTTTTTTTTTTTTTGCTGGCGTTGTGGGTTCTTGTCAAGCTGCCCGCCCTACTTAAAGGGGAATATTTGTCGATTGTGTTACTCTGTATATTTGTTTTTGATAAATTATTTAAGGACTTAAATTATGAAGGGTTATTTTTTTTTGCTCTCATATTTTAATTTGTAATTTGTCATTGTTTTCATTTTAGTTGCAACTAAATTGAAACAGCAATGTTGGCACACACACACACACACGTATGTAGAAGAGTATTATGTTAACATGTGGTATTAATTGTTATTGGACAGGAAAATGTTTTGTTTATTTTATTCGGTATGTTATTGTTGTTAGTTTTGGTGTTAATGTTGTATATGATAAATGTTTTATTCCATTGATGATAATTTTTCGCTCTCGATTTTTTCTTTCTCCCTGTTTGTTTTGGAATTTTCTTTTTTATTATATTTTTCACATACAGATGTTTGGTTTGAACAATTTATTATTGATGATTTTATTTATGAGTTACATATTAAAAATCAATTTTTTACTCAGTTTTATAAATAAATCAAACGAGAAAAAAAAAAATTTATAAAAAAAAAATAAACTTAATTATACTGCAACAACATTAAAAACTAACAGTAACTTAATTATATTATGAATTTTTTAATTAAATGATTTAATTATGACTTTATATTTCAATATTAATGACCAGTTGTTTGTTGTTTGGTTTTTTTCTATTTTAGATTATTTCTGAAATTTATTCTATTAATTTTCATGTCCCTGGTTAATTAAGTTTAAACGTATTGTTTAATGATTTAATATAGATAATATATTAAGTGTCTTAATTAGATATAAATTAACGTAGGTACCTATAACCAGACTCCCTTTTGGTAATGATACTTAATTATTTTTTCAATTAACAAATATAGTCTTGAGTTTATATTAAAATTTGATAAAAAGGGGCAGTTCAAACTTTTATGAACTATTCAGGAGTAAGAAGTCATATCCTTAATCATTATTTTACAGCTAAAATAAAATAATTTCAATCGAAAAATCAGAAAAAGCGCACTCAAATAAAATAAAAAAAATTTGTTGAATTGGAATTTTTTAATCAAATTTTAATCGATTCAAAAAGTCTACACACATACTAATCAAATTATACTTAAATATAGAAATCTTTTTAAATATTTTCAAGGAATCTATATATATAAAAATGGTATAAAAAATTTATAGTAATTCATAAAATGAGAACGGCTGGGTCGATTTCTGTAAAATTTTTTTGTCAGTTTTTCGTATTTTCGAGGAGAAGGTTTTTACGAAAGAAAATTTTGGAATATCCCTCCGGAAAAGTCGGAAAATCGGAAAAATCGAAAATCGAGTAGGATATATATACATAATTTAAATTTTATTTTATAACGAGGGGGTAGCGAAGCACACCGGGGTCAACTAGTTGTTTACAAAAATTTTTTACATGTATTTATTTTTTTTTTTTTGACTGTAAGTTTAGCACGAATTTTCTTTGCTTGAATAAAAAAGTATTAAGCTTTTCTCTTGAAATATCAATAGATAAAAAGGTTTTTTGTTTCTCAAAACAAAATATATATTTCAATTTGACAACAAATATACTCTCGTATAGTATTTTTAATATATATGCTTATTAAGGTGATTACCGACAGCTACAAGTTTATAAATAAATTTTCTCCTCCCCACTAATTTTCGATATAGTTTGAACCTGTAGTCTCTCTAATAATCACTCCTACATGATTAACGCTAATTTATTAGTTGCATTTCTTGGGTGTTTAAGAAGAAAATTTATTGCAATTAAATTTTCAAATCAAAACTAATCTGCTTTTTGTAAAGCGTAGAGGGCAGAATGTCGAGATAAAACAAATGCGGCCATTTTCTGTCAGAAAATAGTCTATGCATTGTAGCTCTCAATTGATATATATATATATGCATACATACATATATACATATATGAAATAATAAATCTAGGAAATACATCTACATACCATAGATAATAGTACGAACATAATCATCAGCATCATCATCGTCATAATCAAAATCATCATCAACACCATTATTGCCATTTGATTGCCTTCACTTGCATTTTAATTTGTATGTAAAGCATATGTATGTGTATGAGTATTTAAATGGTGGTGTCCGCGTATATTTGTGTATTGTTCTTCAGATTGTTTTAACATCCATATCCATGAAATGAAATTTAATTTATTTGTTTTATGTCTTAAGATACTCGTACCTCAAGACATATTCATTTAATTTTCGATACGTAAGCAATTTAACACACATTTTCGGTGACACTCATAAATCACTGAGACCTCAGTGTCACCCAAAATACAATTTACAATATTGGTTTTTTTTTTGTTGTTTTTGTTGTTGTAATATCTTTTAATATTTTATCTTGTGCTGGTATGTAGAAAATTGCTTAGGCGTGTTACTTAAAATACGAAAAGTATTTTGAAAATTATGTGTTGAATTTTTTTTATTCATTTGTTTGATTCTGTTCAGTTGAACATTTAAATTGTTTTCTCACGTTGTGTGTCATAAAAGAAAAATACATGAACTCCAAGGAAAAAAAAATGTTCTTAAAATTGTACATAAATTCCTTATCGTTGGATCATAAATAATCGTATCATAGACAGTCTAAGGAAATAACAAATATATTAATTCAAATTTTATGAATTAAATGTGTCTTTAAATTAGTTGTAAAACTCCTTTGGAATTTTTATTGACATTTAGGAATCAATTTAGAAAATCGTAAAGTAATAGAAATGAAAATATTTAAGTACAAACTCTGAATGTCAGCTGATGAGTAGTGCAATTCAGAAGATTTTGAAAAAACTCATCCCATATATAAAATATTTATTCACATAATTGAAGAAATTATTGTGGATTACTGTAGGGTAGGTTCAGTATTTTGGTAGCAATAACCGTTTAAAGTTGCACTTATACATACACACGTGTTGCACATGCATGTAAGTTAAAAAATAAATAGAGAAAACATGCATGTGTTTTTGTTCAACTGGTTTTACAATGAAGTAACAAAAATAAGCAATTTTTGTCTATATTTTAATGTGAGAGAATTGTAGGAATGTTCCCAATGGCGAAAATTTCGATTACAGAAGCGATGATCCGATGCACACATGTAAAGTAGTAATGCATACCATTTTATATACGAACCTCGTATAATTTTTCAAATGTTTGGCCATATTAGTGATACACAAATTAAGCGAAATGCTGAAGTTTTCATCCAATGAACACAAGGCGCAACATGTCACACAGCTCGTGACACAATTTATTAATTAAAGGAAACGTTTCACATTTTGGACCCGTGAATTGACGTCCAAGATCGTGCGATTTAATGCCGCTAAACTATTTTTTATGGGATATGTGATGTCGGTAGTCTATGCCGATAAGAACGAAATTATTGACCACATGGAGGACAACATTCGCCACCTTATTGCCGATGTACGGGCACAAATGTTGAAAAAAGTCATCAAAAGTTCTACCTTCAGATAAGACTACGTCCGAGCCATTTACCGGCTTTGTTCAATTTTGAATATATGCGAATCTATGCAAATATATGATATAATAATTTTAATTGTGAATTTTGTATGAATGTTTTTAACCGATTTTTTTCATGATAATTTCTATATGAACATCGGCTGTGCCGAGTCTTATGTAGCCTTCACCATTTTCAGTTTAGAATAAATACATTTGCTGTTTTTATAGTCAAATCCTAATTTCTTTTTTTTTAACTGATGGTTCAATTATACTATTTAAAATATTTTCCCATTTTTCAATTTATATTCGAAACTAAATTTTAAATTTTACATTCCTGGCCACTTCCATCCCTGAACAAAAAGTGGGTTTTTACAAAAATACGAAAATGTCATTATTAAGTAAATATACGCAAAACGTTAACATGCCTCAGTATCACGATATGTAGTGTGCTGAATTCCAATCTAAAATTGAAGATACAATACTGAGGCACTGCAATGTATTTATAAATTTAAATATGTGATTTTTAATTCGAAAGTTTTTTTGCTGATTTTTAATACGAGTCATCCTATGGCAAATCCTTACATATCAGCTCAACACCCAAGTCTCTAACTCTTATGATAGCTTTCGAAAATCGATTTCATGTATATAGAGACGAACGGACGGATTTACGGACAGACGGACATGGCTCATTTTTCTTCCCTTTATGTACGGATTCAGAATAAGCATACTTTATGGCTGTCATATAACTATTGAGGAAATTACAAATGGAATGACAAACCTACAAATACTAGAGTTGTCAACCGATTAAGAATAATCGGTTAAAGTGAAACAAACTCTTTTTCGAATAATTTTAAAATGCCGAATTTCGAACAACGAATAAATCGATTAATTAATGTCAATTAATCGAACAAATTTTTGCATACGTAAAAAATGTGTTAAATTTGTTTGTATGATTTGAAACAAAGCGAGTACTTTATATCAACCAAATACATGTTATTTTGAATGTTTGTAGTTGTTGTCGAAATGCGTGTAGTATTCGTGCTATCTTTTTAATGAAACGTTAAAAAATTTTCAAGAATAGGGGTTTTTCACACTCAGGTGAAAAAGTTAGAACTACACTAACAGCAAAAAAAGAAACAATTACTTTATGTAAATCTTATCATGTAAGTAGAAAATGTTGTTATTGTATTAGATTTTTTTAAAATTATATAATTATCTTTCAGAGCTCGGTTTGGAAGTATTTTACCAAGAACAAAACAAAAAAAAAAAACAAAGTCACATGTAACAAGTATCCTAAAGTATAAAAAATTGTTAAATCAACAACAAATAAATTAATAATTCTTTTGCAATAGATTTACTAAAACGCATTAAAATAAGAATAAATGAAAGACGTATAAAATTTTTAAATACTAATATTTTTTATATTCTGGAAATTTTTTTGTGCAATGAAAGTTTTTTAAAATATTATTCAAAAAGTGAAACTAAAGAATATGCAAATGAATTATACTCTAGATTATTCTATGTTGAACGTAACCACACTAATTCATATAAAAATGATATAGAAGAAGTTATTAGTAATGAAAATAAAAATATTTTATGCGAATTAAATAATTCTATTCAAAGTATTAAAAATTCAAAAAATCGAATACATCAAAAAAGTAATCTCAGTTATTACATTTTTAAGTTCTTTTTTTATATATTAATAATTTTATGTATTTTTTTGTTAATAAAAATATTAACTATTTTATTTTTAAGTTTTTTTTTTTTGGTCACATGTATATGTATTATTGTGTTAATAAAAACAATTTATTTTTTGGCATTAAATAATTTTTAAGCAATTTTTTATTTGTTGTTCTCATCGATTAATCGAATATTTTTTTAGCTTTAATCGTTTGATCGAACGAACAAAAATAATTATTTGAATTAGTCGAACAAAGTTGAAAGGCGAATAATTGACAAATCTAATAAATACCCTTACCATTTTTAGTGAAGGGTATACAAATTTTCACATCTAAAATGCAGTCGATTGTGTCAGACAGTTGGTATAACAAGTTTTAATGAAGTGGATCTTATACCTTATTCTGTTGCTAAAGAGAAGCAGGTTGCTGCTAAATTTATAACTGGGAAATCATACTAAAAAAATTAATATGGTTTTGTGAAGAATTTAATTTGCAATATTTTATCTGTTTTTCAGTTTTCAAATTAATAAGGCTTTGTTAAGTTCAATGATATTTCAAGTTTACAAAATGTGTAAGTATGTACATATATATTTTTCTATGCTATTTTTAGATAAATTTAAGATAAAATATATACATGCATACTTTGTTTTACCAACGAAATGATGTTCTATCTGACAAGATTTGAAACAGACGACAAAGAAATAAAAAAAAAAAAATTAAAAAAAAAATTAAATAAAAACGCCCCTTTACAATTACTTTAAACAAAAAAATCAGAATGGAAGAGTGCACGAATAGAAAATATAAAATGTCAAAAGGAAAAACAAACTGAAATTCCCAAACGCATGGAGGCTGTGATTGTTAGTAGTTAATGCCACACTTGGCATATAATGACACTCTAGAGCTCGTTATTCGCCATATCAGTCACTCTTCACTTGACATTTTTGACTTGGTTGTATGATGGCAGGCATACATACATACATTCATAATAATCGTATTCTGCTAACACTTGTACGTACGTTTTTTAAATACAGCAAAATATTTAGCAGAAGAAAGATACTCGCGCACAGGGCTCGCTGGATGGATTTAAACTTTATCAGCAGCGTACTCATCATATTCAACAACTTTAATGATGATGTTTATAATGATAATTATGAGAATGGCGTGCTAGTTCTTTCTGTTTGGTGTTGCTGGTGGTGTTCGTGGTGCTCTTGCTGTAGATGATGTTGTTACTTATTTTTGGAATAGCTTAATGATTCTAGTGCCCTTCGGAGTGTCAGAGTGTTTTAGTTGTATTTTTTTTTACATAATATTTTTGTATGGAACTAATAATGATGTACAAGTACACTTTGTGTGTCTGTGGTATAAGTGGTGCAGCTGTAGTATTATTGAAATTAATATTTCGAGGGTTATAAGAGAATATACAAATGCCTTTATTATTACCAGGATACGTGTATAATAATTTCCATTATTTTGCATTTTCTATAATTGAATAATTTTAATAAAAATATTTTGCCAACTATTCCATAACAATTGTTGAAAATAGGGAATAAATTTTTTTGTCTAGGTCAATTATTTAACACACAACCCTCTTTAAACATTCAGAGTTTAGCAATCTATACTAGTCTATACTAATATTATAAAGAGGAAAGATTTGATTTTTTGTTTGTTTGTTTGTTTGTTTGAAATGAATAGGCTCTAAAACAGCTGGGCCGATTTTGATGAAATTTGCAGGGAATATTCAGAATATTCAGGCGGGTGACAAAGGCTATATGAAGTTTTGATTGGACAAAAAGGCGTGGCACCGCCCATATAACCCAAAAATTTAAATCGCCATATATTGGGCATTTTTTGACCTACGTTGATGATATTTGGTACATATGGTATTGGCATAATTTGGAATACGTACCAGGAAAAAAGTGGGTGGGACCACGCCCCTTTTTAGAAAAATTAAAAATCGAAGCGAAGCGCACCGGGTATATCTAGTTGCATTAAATGTATGTATGTTTCTATAAAGAAAATAGATGAAAGAAAATAAGAGAACTAAAGTAGAAGAATATAATGATCTTCTTGGCATAAAACCGAGAAATAAAATAAAAAAGAATAGACAAATATATTCATCAGCACTTGTATAAATATTCGCTAAAAGAAAATTCACCATAAATTGTTGGTATGTATGTATGTATGTATGCATTTTAATGGTATCGAGTTGTAGGTATACTGCATGTTGCACGGTTTTACTGCATACGCCGCAATAAGTTGTGGTAATGCGGATACTGTTGCGGTGCCTGGATGTTGCAGCACGTGATGCAAAACGAAAGTGTCACACTCTTAACACTTGTATATGGAAACATATGGTTGGTACTTAAAGTATTAAATATGAACCAGCCACATGAAACTGTTTGTTTGTTTGTTTGTTTATTTGTTTGTGGCCTTCTCGGCTTGTTATACGAAACATTAGTAAAGATATTTTTCCCTCTGGTTGTTTTTTTTACATACATTTGTATCATTCTTAATTATTTCATGCTGCAGTAATTAGCTTGTATTAACCCTCCGTTACTATCGTATATTTCACTTACTTCGTTACTATCATTGGGTGTTATCCACCCATGCCTTTTAAGTATCTGCGTTTCTTAACAGTCAAATTCAAACATACAAATAATGTAATTTTTTAAAGTAATAGGCACTAAAATACCGAATAAATTTAGTTTTATTCGTATATCTAATATTTTATTTCAAATTCTATGTTGTTTATTTACATTTCATTAAAAAAAAAGAAATAAAAAGTAATATTGAATGTATTATGTAAAACTAGTGATAATTAAGAAAATTTTCAAGGCAATCCTCTGCGGCTTACTGATTCGGAAAGCTGACAAGCTATAGAAAAAAGTTATTTAATAATATTTTTTTAAACAAAGTAAAAATTTACGTAAAAATTGAAATTAATATCATCATGGTTTTCGTAATTTTTTGCCAATGCTGAGTTCGTAGAGTGATAGCAATTAGTAAATAGTGGGCGGCTGTGACTTTTGCAAATAAAAATTTCGCATTTGCAGCATGTTGCTGTTGTTTTTTCGTCCTTTTTATTACCGCATAACTGACAACGACTCTGTTTAGATCTTTTGGCTGGTAGTGATATTTTTTCTATATCATTCTGATTTCTACAAAGTTGTTTAGTAAATTTGAGACAGCTTATTTTGATATTATTTGGCAATGTCATAATTCAAATCTTTGTATTTTAATTGCACCTTTAAAATATATATGTTTGTATATTCCACAACTAGATCCAGAAGTTAAAAAAAAGTTCCCAACTTTCAAATGGCGTTGTAACTTTTTCTAAAGCAGCTGCTAACTTTGGAACACTTGCGAATATATTTTCAGCCGGTGTTCGCGTTCTTGGAAATGGATCTTTTCGCCATGTAGTTCCATCTTTTCCGATGTATTGAATTTCATGATTTCCTTCGTCTTCTTCAAGTTCCTGCTCTGAAACTGACTCAGGATTGCTCACAATTTCTTGGTCACTTTCATCACTACTCTCCTCTCCAATACTCAAGCTAATATCTGGGGGTTACTCTGTATTTCGAATCGAAAGTAAAAACGTTCGAATTGCAATGTAAATAAGATACAAATTAGAACAGTTTTCTTTTCGAATAGAAATACAGAGTAACCCACCTGATAAAAGCGACATCAGTCACTCCTACTCTCTTTCGTAAGAACTCATTTTTTATCTTTTTAACACTATGTGATGCACTTTTATACTGATAATAAAAATTATATTGTCGTTTTGTACGTAAAAAAATCACAAAAAGAAACTGATCGTAAATTTATGTATATGATGCCCATGAAATAACGGTATATCTATTTGTGATAACAGCAGGTGCGCTTATTCTCACAAGCGATCACACAAAATTTTATGTGCAAGGTTACTATGGATGGGTATAAAACACCCAAAAAAATTAAACGTTAATACTATCGCGGGTGCAAACCACCCAAGCTCTTTTTAAAACAAATTTTATGTTAATATAATAACGGATTAATGTTGTAGAATGTACTTCTAAACATAAACAACCATTCAAAGGTGGATTACATTAGAATAAAAGGATGATTTTCATGAAAAATTATATAGTTTACTTAAAAGTTCAGCCTTCTGGGTGGAATCCACCCAGACGATAGTAACGCAGGGTTAATGATGACATCAAGAAGAATTTTTATGGAAATTATAGAAGTGCATACAAACATATATAATTGAGCATATGTGTTTGTTTGTGTGTGTGTGAATTTTGAATTCTTGTTAAAAGGTTTACATTAGAGAAATTAATTAATATTACGGTCGGAATGGTTTTAATTCCATACATGATTCCATTCTGATCGGTTTTATTTACAGTCTTCAAATTCTGTTAATTTTGTATTTCGATTTTACAGTCTTCAGACTCCTTTTATTTTGTATTGCGATTTTAGAGTGACCAAGTTTTTATACTCATAAGCATTTGTTTCAATTGGTTTTACTAGAAAAGCTCATATTAAGCTTTTTAATTAAGATACAAAGGATATGGTAAAATATATTACTGACGCTCCCAAAAGTATGCAGTTGTTTTTACTGTTTAATACAAATGATCTTAATAGAAAAATTCATTGTCAATTTCATTTTGAGTTTTAAAAGTAGTTTAATTTCAAACAAAAATTTAAAGTTTTCATTTTCTAAAGACTCAAAGAGTTCAATAGTATTTTTATCTTAAAAGAATTATTAAAAAAAGTGTAATATGTTGCAAGCCGTCACTATTAAACTTTCTATTTTAAAATTCATCAAATCAAATCAGATTAAAGAAAACGAAAAAAAAAACTTTAATGGATTGCGAAAGCTAGAAAATGAATATATTGAAACCTTTCACAACCGGACACATTTTTGTCCGCGTATGAAAGGTGTCCGCTTATAAGAGGGCCATTTTGTGGCTCTAAAGCAGACAACACGAGCTAAAAAACTGCTTCAAATAAACAACAATTTATTTGCCATCCTCAACACATGAGAGTTTTAATTTCTGTTAACAGGGGAATCACAAATTTCAATGGTATTAACACAAACATTGATCAAGATTGAAAAAAAAATAAATACAAATTAAATACAATTTTTTCTTGTTTGGTGCGTTTCATTTAAGACCAAAAAGAGGGTCAGTTTCAACCAAGGTGAGTTAAGATTCAACATTAATTCACCATGGTTTCAACGCTTTTGAGAGGTATTATTTTTTTTTTTAATTTATTGTCCGCGTCCAGTTATTAGAGTGTCTTTCTATCGGAATTCATTTTTTATGCAAAAACTCAGAAAAATCTCGGTTCTACAAAGTTTGTACGGTAATGGGAGGTGTTCATTCAGAGGGTTTCCTTTAGGAGAAGTTTCACTGTATTTGGAATAATCTCGGAGATTTTGAACAGGAAGCCAAAATTTTTGGATTAAATAAATTTTAGGGTATATTTTTATATGGTCCCTCAAAAGTCTTATCGAAACTTTCGGCGGTATAACAAGAAGTTGACAAATATAAGATTTGCATAAATATCTCGCTAACGATCTACAATACAAAGGTCGATCGCGTAATTCAACATGTGAACAGTAAAGCTTTCATCATACTTTCACAATGAGATCCATCAACGAAGGTCAGAGACTTTTAAGCTCTTCACCCGCATTATGTCATAATTTGCTGTCATAGAAAGCAAATAATTTTGTATAAAAAAAAGGCAGTAAGGCACTCAAATAATTTATTTTTTTAGTAAAAAATTAGTATCTCAGATGTTCTGTCAATTTTCTTTTAAACAAGTTTTCATTTGTTGTGGGAAAGGATGTCTTATGCAGGCACTCGCAAAAACTAACATCAAAGAGATTTTCGGTTTTTCCGGTAACAAGGTCTTTCTTACAATTCAGTTTAATATAAACTGATTGATTTTAGTGTCGGCGATGGCTTCACTCGATTTGTATAGAGCTTTCTCAGAGATCGCACTATACGAGTTGTTGCAGATGGGGTCTCATCAATGAATGATACACTAAATCGCGATCTCCTGACAATTTCAAATTGGGGTTATGCTAATAGGGTAAATTTTAACGCACGAAAGACCCAAATGTGCTATGCTCACGCACAGACGTATGACCGGACATGCTGCTCCATCTGTAAACATGGATGGTATAGATATTGAGGAATCAGAAGCTCTTGATGTTCTTAGCATGAAAATTCATTGTGATGTTCGATGGAATGATCACATTTTTCATGTCTCAAAAGAAGCATTCAAGTGCCTCGGCACCTTTATCCGACCTAAAATGGAATACAACTCTCATGTATGGGCCGGTGCTTCAAAATCTATTTTGAAGTTACTCGACCGCGTACAGGATAGGGCGAAGAAGCTTATCGGTGAGTAAGGTAGCCAACTCTATTGACTCACTGGAGCATCAACGCAATGTTGGGTGTGTTTCATTGTTCTATCGCTATCAGGGAACTTGTTCCCGAAACCCGTCACTTTTCACGTACAACACACTCTTCATCAAGAGCACATCCCTTTGTGGTCGGTATGTCGGTGAACCGCACCACGCATTACAGAGAGAATTCGTACTTTAGCCGTGCTGTTCGCATGTGGACTAAACTCCCCGCAGAGGTCTTTCCTGCCACTTTCAATGTGTCAGGGTTCAAATCGAATGTCCAGAAACACTACTCCCTTTATCCTCCTTCCCAAAACCTATTTTCCTACTTCCAGCTCAATGCTTTGCATACGTAGGGGTGCTGGTCCTAATTAAAAAAAAAAATTAAGCATTTCGCTTCAAGGAACTGAATATATGTACATACGATCGTCGAGTTATTACAAATCGATTGAAATAAAATGATACTGGGAATAGAATTTTTGAAATTTGTTTGGGCTATATCTCACACACAAACCAAGCGACAATAACTAATAAGAAATAAAAATTTAAAAGACATTTAAAGAAAACAATTTTAAAAATTCTATTTTGTGCTCAATCAAGATTTTGTTGTTTTATATACATACATACATACATATGTATTTTGGTGTTCAAAATCGGTCATGATTATCTATTTCAAAAACGATTATTTTGTAACTTTGCAAACATAAAACTCATGACACTTCGAATGAAAAATCTATCAGCTCCTAATTACTCTACGACGGTATTTTTAAATTTTATTTTAAACTGACAAATATTTCTACCCTAATTTTTGCAAATTCAATAAGAAATGTCCTTTAAGGCAGGATACGATAATAATTAAATCTAACATTTTTAAATTAAATACATGTGTACCAAATTGAATAGCTTCGCGATAAATCCTTCTATATTTTGTGCCAATGTTTAAATATAAATACATAATTCTCACAACTAAATTTGCTAATTGTTGACACACTTAAAGGATTTGCATTGAACATAACGAAAATCCTTCAATAGTCATTTCAATGATTTTGCAGTAATTATCATCAAACACAGTTAAGCAAAGCCGTTTATTATATTCAATGTATAAAATGATGTCTTCGATGATAAGAAAAATCCCTAATGGACTTTAATCACCTTTAATAAAATACTTGTCGGTATATAATTACTTCTAAACATTTTACCTACACGCACTTACATTCGAGTTCAGATTAATATGAATGCACAAATACTACGTTCAAAAATAAAAAATACTGTGATATAAACAAGAATATGGATGCACAATAGGGTAGCCCTTGTAATGAATTCCCGATGTATATTATATACAAATATTGGTAAATCGGTATTTCATCAGATTGTATTAAAGGGCTGTATTTAGCGGGATGTTCCAGGGATGAACGACAAAGAAGACAGAGAAGAAACACAAAATGTATATATTTCTATTTCAACACTTTCACATAAATTGGAAATTGCCTGTAGACGATCCAAAAACATGTCAATCATATGCAAATATGTGTAAGTGTTGTCTGCTTGACGTTTAAAGGGAGTTGTACAAATAAACTTGCCAATCATCATTTATATTGTGACTTTGCACCTTTCGTTAGTAAATATGTTGTCATCAGATGACGTCTGGACAATACACGCTTCTGACGCAAGTTATATATAAAACTACCAAAGAAAAAAATAAATAACTTGTCATGTGCGTTACACTTTTTACAAAGCAAGTGACGTTTTCTCTGTCAATCACAATTGGAGATGAGCAAACAGTTACTTGTCAAACTAAAATATCAAAACGTTTTGATTTTCATCAGTCAGAGCCGACAATGATTGATAAGCTTTGAAGAAATATCGACATTGTAACAGTATAGATTAGTTATTGACTTTGTCAAAAGTACTATTAAGGACTTGTATGGCAGACAACGTTTTGTATTGTAGACATCTAAAATCGGCTTCTCTTTGAGAATGAAATAATGTTTTTCTTATAAGATCGTACAGACACATTGAAGCCACATATTCAATAATTTATTTCAGCAAGTTTTGTTAATACTTTTAAAGTAAGTAGACGCTTTTGTCTCCTTTTTATATTCTTCACCAAAAATGGTAAGGCTATTTATAGGTTTGTCAATCCATGTGTAATTTCCACAATATTTATATGCGAGCTATATGGTAAATATCAATGGTCACAAATAGAAAGGCCCCAACTCGAATAATTTTAACTTTACAGGAGAAGGTAAAAGCATATTAGCAACTGCTATGGTTCTACAATTGCTTGTAAAATCGTTATTTTTTACACTATTGCAATAAATTTTTGTGACGAGGTGTATAGGAGTGAAATGTATTCGATTCATTGAAAAACTCAATTTCGTAAAAAAACGAGTTAGGGTCTTTCGACTTGTGAGCATCAATATATATATTCTGAATCCGTATAAATTTGGGGGGTAATTTTAAACTTTTTTGCGCTCTTTTGACAGCAAATGTAATTACTCTTAATTGAAAATGGTGAAGGGCATATAAAATTCGGCACTTTCACTTGTTTGTTCTGTAGACGCTTTGTCGTAATTACTTGATAAAATAGCGATAGCTTTTATTCAGGAAATAATAGATAAAGACATTACCGTGTCGTACAAATCTGTTAAAAGTTAATAAAACAATTTATATTATAACTTTTTTTTATGCATACAAGTGAGTGCCATCCTAATGAACATAAACGCAATAAGTACTTAGTAACAATATTGGATTTAAGAGCGATTTGAGGCAAAAAGTCAGCCAGGGAAATATATTTTACTTATAGCACAAACTTTAATACCTTATAAAACCAACAACAGCGACAACAGCGATAACAACAACAGAAACCACATTGCCAACCAAAAGACAACGGCAACGACAATATCGTATTGTATGTATGTTTGTTTGTTTGTACGTACATGTGTTGAGAGATTTTCATGGAGGTCTTGTTGAAATGTTTATTGTATCCACAATATGTACAATTTTTTTTATATTTTTTAAATTGAATTTAAAAAGCCTTTGGAGTATAATACGAAGGGATGCAAGTTCAAAAGAAGTGACAAGATGAAATAAAAATTTAAAACAAATCATAAATACAAATAATAAAAAAAAAAAACAAATAAATAAACGAGAATATCTCTTAGGAATCATTAAAAATTCAATGGCAATATTCGATAGAATTATCAAATGATGAATGAAATTACACAAGAAAAAAGCAAAGCAAAATAAATTTTAAACAAAACCATCACTTATATTCTTAATAATAAAAACTTTTATTATTCTTCAGATAAAAAAGCAAAAAAAAAAAAAAAAAACTCGGTAAATAAAGACAACAATACTTCGACTGAAATTCAATCTTTTGTTTCTTCCCATTAAATCTCTCTTGAATTAAACTCTGACTGGCTTGACTGGCATCCGTTTCTTTATTTGCAGAAGGCCAATTTATTCATTTAAATATAATTTTGCGTGAAACACAAAACGCGTGTTTGCAATTTTTTAATTAAAATGGAAAAACCACAAAACTCAAATTGATTTAAAATGTTCTTTTAAGTGCCGCGTCATAACCAACGTCAGTGTGTCGTACAACGGAACCAACGATTTTTATTTCACAAATGCACATCAACATTAATACAAAGTGACTTTATTGTCTGATTAAAGTTAATCCATTTCCCCGATGGCTGTTTTTTCAATGGCGACTAGACAAATCTTGGCAACAATTATTATATAAACTATTGTTGGTTGTTTTTTTCTATTTAATAAGCTTTTTTATTATGGCTCATTACTTAAGTTCGTATGTATATGTATGTATGTTTGAGTAGTTAATTAATTTATTTCTTGTCTGGTTGGAATAGTTTTGCAGCAGATAGGCCCATGCTTATGTACAAACTCCAGGTGGTATGATTTATTCTGGCATTCGGTTAATATTTTTTTTGTGAGTTTTTTTAATCAAAAGTAAAAAAAACGCAGATATTTTTCTGCTAACAGATGCAGGTAATTCTCACAAAGAAACTATCAATTTAGTAATCACAATTTTGTATTGTCTCAAGAAATTAATTTACGTATGTATGTTTAGTTTAGTTTAGTTTAGTTTAATTTTATTGAGCCTTTTTATACATTCTTTATCAAAACAAACAAACCTTAAAATTATTACAATATTAGATAGAAAAAACTTAAGACTATAATGTAATATCTTAATTCACAAAAAATGTCTGAGCACCAAGCTTAAAAGAAAGTACATATTTAGGTATAAAGAAAATATAAACATGAGAGAAAATAACTATACGCTCTTGCTCCCGAAGCTTTCATATTTGGTGGTAGTTTAGCATAACACACCTAAATGTTCTTAAAAATAACTTAAAAATAAACTTAAGAACTAGTTAACTCAAACAAAAAAGAATATAAAAAAAAAAAAAAAAAAAAAAAAAAAAAATAACAGTACTTGTTATCCTCTATGAGTACCAGGTGTGGTACTATTATAAAATTCACCACGAAGTGATGTGTTCAGATCAAAAGATGGAGGAATCTCATTTAAGTACCCTATAGGCGAAAGGTAATTAATGTTAGACCAACTAAAAACATTTTGGGACTCATATATTATTTTTACAAAAACGTTATCATGATCCGAAACTCTAAACATAAATCGTTTCAGCACGTCATAGACATATAAACCGACAGGAATAATCTTTGATTTAGAGTATACAAAGGCATTTGAATATCTTTTATGTCGTGATTGAAAGTTTTTCCCAATGCAGCACCTCAAAACTTTCCTTTCAAAAATCTCAAATTCTTTTAATACAGTAGGAGAAATGGTAAACCAAATTGGAAAAGCATATAAAAATACAGGTCTAATGCAAGTTTTATATAAAAGTAGTTTAGTTTTCATTTGTAAGCTTTTATTCTTTAATTTCCTTGAAAATAATCCCATTACTTTAGATGCTTTTCCAAGTACAGCACGAGCATGTTTATTGAACTTCAGAAGATTATTAAAATTAATACCAAGATATCTAATATTGTCTTTGATTGGAATTTCTACCCCGTCCAAGAAAAAGGCGAAGCAACTTGCTCTGCGGAACTACAAAACTTCTACATTTACCAGAAGCATTTCGGATGCAAATTGCTTCACTCTTTGTTGTGTTAATTTTTATTCCCCAGTCATCATAAAAAGATTTTACAACCCGCAAATGATCAGAAACTTTATTCAATGCTCTATTTGGGGATTCATCGTTTGCATATAATAAAGCATCATCAGCATATAGCAGGCAAGTGGACCCACTTCCGAAGTGGGGAAAGTCATACATAAATATGTTGAAAAGATGTGGTGCCAAAATAGAACCTTGTGGAACACCACATTTAATAATGCCTTGATCAGATAACTTATTATTGAATAAAACTTTAAAAGATCTATTAGTAAAAAAACTTTTGAACAGTTTTATAAAAGGAGCGCTAAAGCCAATTTCACCCATCTTATAAAGAATTCCATTTTGATAGCAATGATCAAATGCATTCTCAATATCTAAAGAAATGGCAACAGTACAATAACGCTTACGTAGATTTAAAACCACATCATTCTGAAATTTCAGTAACGCATCTAAGGTAGAATGGCGATATTTGAACCCAAATTGCAAATCCGGAATATAACACCTATTTACATTTACATCCATTTTTCCTCGGATTATAGTTTCAAATAGTTTGCCTAAATTAGAGAGTAAAGAGATCGGTCGGAGATTACCCAGTTCACTGTCACCACTTTTTTTGCGAATCGGGACAAGTTTTGACACTTTCCAAACATCAGGAAAATAGGAATTATTTAAAAAGTTATTATACATAACAGTTAGAAATTGCAATGCCTTTAAAGGAAGTTTTCATAATATATAATTAGATATATTATCTAACCCACTTGATTTCTTATTGTTTAAATTATTTATGTAATTTGAAACCTGATCTAAGGTAACAAAAATAATGTTATCTTGAACATTTAAAGAAGAAAAAAGTTCATTGAATTGATATAAATGATCGAAGCAGTTCGAAGTTACATTTTGAACATTATCATCAATAAAAGATACATCACGATTAAAAGATTTGTCACTGTAAATGGCCGAAAAATGGTCTTTTAATTTTTCTAATTTTTGGAAATCATCTTCTACTGGAATTCCATTTATGGAAATTTCATTTACAAAAGCTTTTTTCTTGTACCCAATAATGTTATATATGTTTTTATGAGCGTTTGGACCCGGTTTAATTTTTCTCAACTTATCCTCAAACAACTTGGACTGTTCTAATTCAACCTGCCTCTTTATTATAATATTTAGCAATTGAATTTGTTTCGATAGAAGTAAATAATCAGATCCACACCGATTAAAATTACGATGATATATTTTTTTTAAATTTTTTTGCCAACTATATTTGACTTTAAATAAAAATTTTATTTTATCCGAGATCAAAAACTTCCGCTCTCCAAAATTAACTTTTTTTGAATGTTCGTTTGAAATCAAATTGATAATAGTAGAAAACTTATTGATATGCTCATCAATCTCTAAATTGGATAGATTCCTTTCACAGTCTGGAAAATTTGCAATAATATCCCGTCGGACATCATTACGAAAACTGTCCCAATTCGTATTTTTAAAAGATGTAAATAATGAAGGAGTGTTAACAATTATTTCAAAATTTGGAAATTTTATGTGAAGTTTTAACGGGAAGTGATCCGAAAATGTTGGAAGACTAACCACATCCAAATTACGGTTTAAATGGCTTACACAATTCGGACTTACGAGAAAGTGATCAAGAAATGAAGAAGAATTTGGAAAAGTTGGAGAAAGACTTGTCGTGCGAACAAAATTCATTGAGTTTTGCTGCAAAAAATTAAAAAAAGTGTTGCCGTTAGCATTAACCACTCTGTCCCCCCAAGAAAAATGACGAGCATTGAAATCACCACCGATGAAAAACATATCAAAGTCCTGTGAAATATTAGCTAAACGAGATAAACCCAAATTTAATCTGGAGGTACAAAAGTTACATGGAATATATAAAGATCCAAGTAAAATCTTTTGAACTTGACTGTTAATTTTTACCTCAATACAGATAAAAACATGAGGAAAACCTAAATCAATAAAAACTTTTGTAAACTTAAAAGACTTTTTTATGGCTATAGCTACACCTTGTAAGCTATTATCCCTAACAAAAGAATAATCATTCAATATCACCTTATGTCTACCGCTAAGGTGGGTTTCCTGGACAAAAGCTATGTCTATATCATATCTCTTTAAGATATTTAAAAGATCTACTCTTCGACTTACCTCTACGAGGGATCGAACATTAAAAGTCAATAGTTTAAATACATTATGGAACATAATTATTTTTAACTTCATCCAACAGTGCCAAACAATGTTTTTTGGCATCGTCTTTCGACATAGATTTATATTGATGAATAAACCTTTCAATTTTGTTTTCCAATGAAACTGTTTCAGGTTGACAAATAGTTTTTGCAATTTTAAGGAATTCCTCTATTAAAGGTGAGTTTATTCGCCTTTTGTTAACAAAATCTGCGGATTTTTCCCCAAACAAACTAGCAAATGACCTATTTGAATTAATTAAATTTGATTGTTCAACAACATTTAAGACGTTAGAAGAAACTCGTTGTCTTTTTTCTTTAACAGTTTCCCTTACTTTCTTTTTCATTTCTAGATATTTTTTGTAGGCAATGCAACCTCTAAAGTTAGAAGGGTGACCATGTTGCTTGCAATTAATACAAAAAGGTAAATTCTCTTTACTAGGCACAAATTGGCATTCTCCTGGGGCATGATCTAACTCACATTTGACACACGCATAGGGTCTATTACAATTACGAGAAGTATGACCCCAATGTTGGCAGCGCCAGCATTGAATTTCACGAAACTTTGACTTTGGAGATTCCCAAGAAATCTTTTGATTTAAAATAAATTTAATTCCAGTAATTTCTGAAGCTGACTTACCCGCAAACAGAGTTATCAAAAACAAGCCCGTGTCGATACCATTCTTCTTTGAGAATGTAGTGGAAAATTTCGATACGTTTTCTACTGTTTCAGGAACTAATAAATTAATTTCAGACTTGAGAAAATCCAAATCTGTTTTGTAATATATACCACGTAAAACTAAGCTGACACGTTTCAATTCCGTCGGTGTATATGAATATGATTCAATTTTTTTATCTCTTAATAATTGCATCATTTCCGCATGAACAGCTGCGTCCTTAACAAAAAGTTTGCTTTTATATTTGTTCCTATTAACAATTTTATAAGTAATATCTTTAGTATTAAGCTGTTCAACTAAGCTTTTAATGTTAACATTAAATAAGAAAATAGGTGGACAGAAAGATTTCTCTGCCAAACGTATGGGTTTTTTAACAAATGGCAAATCTCTGTTCACATTATCATTATCATTTTCAAAATCTAATTCTCCTAATAGCGAAAACCTATTGTGTGAATCTTGTGTAAATGATTTTTCCTTATATTGTGTAATATTATGAGTTTTTTTAACATTATAGCTAGACAAATCTATATTAATATCTTCCCTTTTGCGTTTATTCACCTGAATAAAATCCTCTTCCTCTGAAGTTATTGATGTTAAGGAGCCTTGAAAATCCATTGTTGTATTTACGTTATTTTTTAAATCGTGTTCAGCTCTTTTCGGAACATTGGAAACATTTATATTGTTAATACTTTTAACATTGGAATTCATGTGATGGTTCGTTTTTTCAGTTTTAGAGTGAGCGTTTTTCTTGATTATGCCAGAAGTAGATTGACTACAAGCGTTCTTAAATTTATCCACAGACTCTGCATATAAAAAATTATGATCATTGGATGAAGCTTTATCAGGAGGCAAGCTTTCAGACGGATAAATAATATCCTCAACAGTTGCAGATGTCTCCATAGACGCAAAGATTTCAATTATATTTGAAATAAAATTATTATTTGAAATTCACAAATCAAAAAAATTTTTTTGGTTTTATTTAAATTTTTATTTTTATTTTATTTGATTATAAAAACAACCTCTCCTCAGGCAGGTTTAAATAAAACTCATTCTGTATGTTTAGTTTGGTTTGGCATTTCAACATAAATAGACTGAACAACGCTTTCAAATTGTAAAAATTTATTTTTAAAATCATGATTCTGTTCGAAATATATATCGCAGGAGCTGTGGTTTCAATAAGACGGTGCAAAGTGTCACACAGCTCGTACCATAATTGATTTATTGAGGGAAACGTTTGATGACCGCATAGTTTCACTTTTCGGACCCGTCGTGAATTGGCCTCCAATATCGTGCGATTTAACGCCGCTAGACTCTTTTCTACGCTTATAAGCCCGCAACGATTGACCACTTGGAGTACAACAATCACCGCGTTATTGCCGATATAGAGCCATAAATGTTGGAAAAAGTCATCGAAAAATGGACCTCCAGATTAGACTACGTTCGAGCTGGCTGTAGCTGTCATATGCCAGAAGTCATATTTAAATTATGATGCCAGAAGATTATCTTTCGAATAATGTAAATTTCATGTGAATTTAAAAAAATTCATCTTTGTTTTATTCGATTTCATAGTTATATACCTCTATAAAAAAGAACCCTTGATAATTTACATTTCAAGCAGATGATGCTTAAAAAATTTATTTTCTTAAAAAAAAATTAAGTTTAAAAATTTATTGAATCTCTTGTAGCAAATGGTGAGCATACATGACCATTTAATTACTCCCTTTGTGGCACTTGGAACATTTAAAGTTGGGCACATGTGCGTGGGTTTTATTTACTCACATGTTACATCAAGTTACAATTTGTAAAATTGTTCTCTTCCTCCTTTTTGGTTTTTGCATACTCCTCTACAATTTAACCCTCTTGATAACCATGACAGACAAGCAGAACAGTTCATTTTATTGTGCAAAACAACATAAACAGCAACAACAATATGATGTTCATATTCTAAATGGTTTTCCAATAAGAGTGATATGATTTCTTTAAAAAAAAAACACACATCTATTGCTAAGGAAATTCGAAAGTTTCAAAAGTACAATCGATACAATTAAGTTCTAAATAAAACGTAATACAAATGGCCTCCACGACTTCTTCCGCAGAAAAGAATTCGATGAACCCAATTTTCCAGCACTTTTTCCACTAAATCACATCGTATGTCATGAATGGCACGTTCAATATTGACTTGTAAAACTTGAAGAGAGTCTGGTTTATTTCGAAAGACCAATGACTTCAAATAACCCCACAAGAAATAGTAAAATGGTGTTAAATCACAACTTCTTCGAGGCCATTCAATATCACAATTTCTTGAAATAATCGAGTCTCCTAACTTTTCTCGCAATAACTCAATTTTTGCATTTACTGCGTGGCAAAATGAACAAATTTACGACGTTTACGGTGGTCCAATGGCTTCAGTTCTTGAGTGAGGACAATTTTATACGGATGCAAATCCAAATCCCTTCTCAAAATCCGCCAGGTTGTGCATTGAGACAGTCCCAATTGTTGAGAACGTCTTGGAATCGACAAATTGCGGACTTTAGTGTCTCTTGCCTGAACGGCAGCAATATTTGCATTACTTTGAGCGGTTTTTTGTCTTATTGGCACTTGAACGTTATGTAAAGAAAATTTTAGTTCAAAATTTTCAACAATTCGACGAATAGCGAGCACACTTGGACGATTATTACGACCATTAAATGGCAAAAGCGCACGGAAATTTGCAATTGGAGAACGATTATAATAAAACTGAATAATTTGTAAAAGTTGTTCTTGCGTGTATCTCTCCTTGATGAAATTGTAAACACTACTGAATACAATGAAAAACAAATGAAAAATCATCACATAATACAAAGGCCGAAATGTCACTTCAAAATCATATCATCCCTATTGGAAAACATTTTATATCATAAATACTCAAATGATTGAGAGTGTGAGTACGCTTGGTTGTTAATAAATTTTTGATTTTAACTTATTAAAGGATTTCATTCATAATCAAGACATGCTTTTTTATATTTTCTTCTCCAACTTTATAAAATTTTGCTGCATTTTTTGTTTATTTTTTCTTTTTGTTTTTGCACTTAATTAGCCGGAAAGTCTATTCTTTATCAATTGCCTGCCAGTAAACTTCTGCTGCCTGACTTGTTTCGTTTGGATTGTTTACACATGAAAGTTAAGTGGACTGCTTGGGAAAAAAATTATTTTGTAGCTGTAATTGTGTGTGTGCCTGCCGATAGAAATTTATAGTGCTTTTTTATGTTTAATGAAAAATTTTTTACTTTTTTTTTTATTTAAACTTAAAAGTGCAAGTAAGTGCAAATTGAACCCAGCAGAAAAGTTTATATATATTAATTTTTGTAATATTTTGTATTTGTCAGATATTTGCAGCATATAGTGAACTTCACTAATATCGTTTTAGTTTTTTGTGTGTAGTAGTGAACAATTTGCGTTGTTGCTGCACTATAAAAAAATTAATAAAATTTTCAAAACAATATCAGCCATTGTTAGTGATTTAAAAAAAAAATGTGTAAGCCCGTAAATATACTTATGTGCACATGCATGCAATATACACAAACATAAGTTCATTGTTTTTTCTTCATAAAATTTAATTAAATTTTTACAATTTGCCTTTTCGTAAAATTTATCATTATTTTTATTTACATGGCTTGCAAAAATATATTGTTGTTGCTATTGTTTGTTAACGCCTCTTTTGAATTCAACATACGAATGAAATAAGTGTTTTGTTCATTTGTCCAAAGTTTCAATTGTTTTAAATGACTTTAAGTGATTCCTGTAATTAACCCATTTTCGTAAGCAGCTTTTAATAAGTATTTAATAAAAAATAAATAATAAGTAACTGAAGTATTTATTTAAATTATAAAATCCTGCCAGCATTATAAATGGGAAAGTTTGAAAATTTGTTTCACTATAACACGAAAACCGTTCAATGGGTTTGTATGAAATTTGGTAGACGGAACTGTGTCCCATATTAAAATAAAGGATACTTTTTAACCCTTTCCTATCTTACGGTACTTCTTAGTACCACCACTTGTAACGTTAAATTTAAAAAATTTGAGATCGCAGTAGCTTTTGCTTTGCTTCAATAACGCTTCTAAAACAGTTCAGCAAGCCAGTAAACAAAAAGTGACAAATTGGTAATTTTGGTACCAATACATTTGGTACTTTTTCTCTTAAGAAATTATTTTAAATGATTTGGATGAAGTTAGCCGGATAACATGTGACTCAGAATAATATATAGGGTACTTTTAAAGTGTTATAAAAGGGTTGAACAGGAGTTTTGATACTTTGTTTAAGTTATTTTGCTAGGTACTTTCGGTACTTTTTTACTTATGGTACTTTTTTACTTAGTGTACTCTTTTACTTTTGGTGCGTATTACTTTTGGTAATTTCTTTTGAGAAATTCTTTAAATTAATTTGGATGAAATTTGTTGGGGAAATCGCTTGCGACCCAGATTAAAATATAAGGGAATTTATTCAGGGGCATATGAAGGAAAAATTGTAGTTCAAATACTTCTTATTTGTTTAATATTTGATTAAGTTTGTTAAACTAACATAATTTCTAGGGATTGAAATGCGAAAAAAAATTGTTGCTTTGGGTACTTTTTTACTTATAGTACTTTTTTACTTTAGTTGCTTTTTACTTTAGATTATATTTTCCTTAATAAATTATTTTAATAAACGGTACTTTTTAAGACTTAAAACGGGAGAAATTGGTACTTTTAATACTTTTTGTTTTTTTACAATTTATTTTTTACATTAACTTCAGTGCACTGTAGGGAAGCAAATTTGGTATATAGACAGTTTATGACAATATATATATAAGTCACGGGTAAAAGCTTCTTATTTATTTATAAGTTAAGAATATTATAATTTTTTTGGTTTGAGCAAATATACTTAATATGACTCGGCAGTTTATTTCAATTTTTTTTTTTTTTAATTTTCATATTGTATGTAAATTATAAAATACATACATACGAGTACTTTTAACCTTTAACATTTTTGCAAGCATATATTAAAGTTTTATTTTTATTAGGCTTAAGTTCAATTTTTATTTTGAACTGCCAGTTATTTGGCAGAACATATCAATATGCTAATTACAAAGCTGATCAGCGTTTCTTCGTCCATTTTTACAACTTATGTAAATTTGATACTTATTGGAAAAGAATATCAACTATTTAACCAAGTTTTCAACAAGAATTATTATAATTTATTTTTATTAAATTTTTACATGTTGAAACATTTTTGGTTAGTAGAAGGTTCCACATTTCTGATTGGTGACTTTGGTTTATATATGAAGTAAATGAGAATTTTAACTAGTTTTTTCAAAGATAAAAATATATTTTATAGGCTAATGTAAGATAGTGTAAGAAGTGATCAATATTCAAAGTATCAAGGAAATGTTATAGCTTTGTTAGATCACATCTCATCATCACATTATAAAGTTTTAAGATTTGAATTATATTTCATGTGTTGTGAAAACCTACGTAAATTTAAGAATTTCTTTTGGGGTCGGTGGATGAGGGATGATGTTAGCGAGTAGAAATTCGTTCCTTAAAGTGTGCTATTAAATCTCTGAGAACTGTGTGGCATAATATATGAATACCACCTTAGAATTGTATTTAATTTGTTTGTTTGTTTATTTTTGGTCTCCAAATATTAAAAATACACAAAGTTTTCTATTTATAATTTAAAATTCCTACTAACCCGCACTTCATATACTTTCAGACATAATTTTCTTTAATATAATTTAAGTTATGTTTTTTTACATATAACATGCCAATTTTATTCGTATATTAATTATCTTTAGTAAAACTTAATTAAAAATAAAGTTGTTTACAATTTAAATAAATCCAGTTGGATTAACGACTTAAACCAACAATAGAATTATACATACAGATATTCTGAGGATATTTTAATTATTATTGTCAAGAAAATTTGATAGAGAAATTTTAATAAAATATCATGTTAAACAAATACCACACACACACATACATTCTTAATACATGCTTTGTAATTTCATGTTCAATGAATTTAACCAGTAAACATCATGTTACACAAACTATTGCTCATACATACACACATACAAATATATACATACATACATACATACATACATACATACATATATACATGTATACATACACACATACATACATACATACATACATACATACATACATACATACATACATACATACATACATACATACATAAATGTATACATACATACATACATACATGCATACATACATACATACATACATACATACATACATACATACATACATACATACATACATACATACATACATACATACATACATACATACATACATACATACATACATACATACATACATACATAACACATACGTATATACATTTATAAATATACACATATAAAATTTGCATGTACATACATATACTGTTGTATTATTATGTGTATGGTTTAGTATGTGTTTAATATGTTTGTAATATATTAACCGAGAAATAGTATATCTGTACATTCATACATATCTTTTATATGACATGCTTATGATTTTTTACGCTTCCTGCCTAGAAATCCTTCAAGGTTTTGTTTAGAATTTTTGTTATAGTGCGCATATTTATCATTGTGGTCTTATATATCCTTTTTCCGCCTGAAAGACATTCAATAATGTAGTTTTATGTTTGTCTAACAACACATAAACAGAATCATGGCGAAAATTTAAACGAGAATTCTTTTAGTTGTTTTTACCACATCATCTGTGTGATTTTTGTTCAATGTAAAATATATTTTAAATACTTAAATAAATTACGTTTATTGAGTTTGTCTCTCAGGACAGTACCTTTGAGTTGTATAATTTTTTTTTTTTTTTTTTTTTTTTTTTTGGAGCACAGTGTTGTAGTAAGCGGAAAAATAAATTTATTAAAAAATAAACTGCCTTAAAATAAAACTTCCTTGTATCTAGAATAAAATTCGTTTGATCCTAAAACCAGATTAAAAAACTATTTGTTCTCGGAAGTTTAAGGGTGATCGAGTCAAACACACTGCATATTTGGGGGTGGTGTTGGCTGAGGTGGTTAGCGCGTTGACTACTAAGCAAACAATGACTTGGGGCCTGGGTTCAAACCCTGGCCAGAGCAAGTCAATTAACATCATTCATTTTTCTAATGTACATTGGTGAGACATTGTTATTAATTGTTGTCGGACTATTTAAGTGATGAAGGCATAGCACTGGTCACTAAAAAACTGTTCCGACAGCGATTGATGCTGTTTCAAACTAATGTACACAACATCGCCCTCCTTCGTCGGTTAGCAGAAACATCGGCGAAGTAAAAATATTAATAAATAAAATGCCTGCTAATACAGCTTAACAAACTTAATGCGTCTACTTAACACCAGAGGCGCCTCAACACTGCTAAAAAAATCAACATAACGCGCAAAGCAGAGTTGTAAAAGAGTTAAGCCTTCTAAATTTTCAACCTCTATCTTCTCTACCCTATCCCTCTCCCAAAGTTCCGGCACAATGCATTGCATACGTAGGGGTCATTCCCTGAGTGCTGGTCCTAATTAAAAAAAAAAAAAAAAAAAAAAAAAAAAAAATATTCGGTTTTGCCGCACCAAAATATATGTTAGTTTTAGGGTAAATACTTTTTTTAGCCGGTATCATATATTTTAATGTGGTTATTCCGAAATAATCGGGTTTTGAATTGAAATGAACATTCTGACGTGAGAAGTGTACAGGCTAAATTTCGTAAAATTTTTTTATTTAAATTTCAACATACACAAAAGAACAGCACAAAGTAGATCTCCGAAGTCGCATAGTCAGAGTTCATATTTGTAATATGTTCACATTACCTGTTTAATAGATCTGCTGAGCGTAAGTGTAAATTTTTGTGTAATTTAAATACGAGAATTAATTTACTACTAAATTGGTGATCATCTGCTATTTAGAACAACATAATCCAGTGTGAATTATATTTATACTAATTTAGTTAGCAAAAACCGTACGACCTGATCAATATTCCAAGGATAAATGAAAAATTAACATGAATCTGGTTTTATTGAAATTTTCAGAATAGACGGCAGAACATAACAACGTGTTGCCAAAAAAAACTAATAAGTATGTACTGGCTCTGGTTATATTTACAGGCTGGGTTTAGTTGTGTAACTGTACCGGAAAACTATGAACATGTAGTATTTCGGGATATACTCGATTTTTCGGGAAAAAAATCTTTAGTTACGGATCTCAGTTTCGTAATCACCTGAATAGAAGGTGTACAGATAAATTTTTTATGTGCGTGTTTTTCTTTATCAAATTTATTTCAGTTTGAGTTCCACTTATTCCCCGAAACACAGTCTGTATTTCATTTGAAAAGCTGTCAAAATATATATTTCTGAGAAAAATTCGTACAAGTATGTTGCAGGAGTAGTAGTGTGTTTTATTGACGAAAAAGATATGAAATGTTTGGAGGCCTCAAATAAACAAATCGTCGAAATAAAGCCATAATGGGCTTTATTTTGTACTAAATTTGGATTTTTTTCAATAAAAACGAATATTTTCTTCAAATTGCAAAAAAGATACCATATTTTAAATGCCGTATTTTTCAAATGAAAAAATCAATATCGGTCTACATTTTCCAAAATTTCTAACAGCGTACTGGGTCTTTTGCAACAAATTTTATTTGCAGAGATATAATTTTGTAACTTATGAAAAACAGGTGAAATCATGAATAAAATTCCACACATGATCTGTCTTTTGTATTCAATTATATTAAACGTTTTGTTTGCATTAATCATTTGGTCTAGGTAACGCGGTTTTTGTGTGCTTTGAGGCATTCCACATCAATCTAGTCTATACGAATATGTTGAATTCATCTTCATATATTTTTAAGTTACAATTTAGTTGTTTTAAAAATACTTTTACAATAATTTATTTATACCTTTTAAATTATCAGTCCTAGCTACGCATGTCGATCGAAATGGTTTCGATTCCGTTTTTGAATTCAAATCGCTTTTAATTTACATTTTTACATTTCTTATAATCGCAATCGTTTGTTAAAATATTTTTTACTATAAAAGCTTTACTCAAACTTTTTTATTAACATGATAATCTTAACTTACTGACGCTCCTAAGAGTATGTATTTTTTTTTTTATTGTGGACTATAAATGAATTTAGCAGACATATTTATTTTAAATCCAATTTTTCTGTTTTAAAAATTATGTATTTACAAAAAAATAATTTTTGTTTTTTAAGTTTCAAGAATAAATTTTCTGCTATGCCCACTGTTCAATTTATAAACATAAGTTAGTAGAACCCTTTCCAATTTTCTCTTTACGGTCTCTTAAATTTGTATATGATTTTTTTTTGTTTTGTCTTGCAAACCTCTACATAAAAACCTGTATGTATGTATGTACGTATATATGTGCATAAGTATGTGTTTTATTGTAACATTATAAACATACAATTTTTGTTGTTTTATTAGACGATTTATCATTACAAAAAATAGCTTTCAAGGATCTCGTACCAAATTGGGTTAAAATGAAAATTAAGATTTACTTTTTTTACGAATGGTTCTTGAGGTTTTCGTTTGTAAAAGATTTTCCTTTCCACATGTATCTTTTTCTCGCATTGTTGACTCTCATTTCCGTATCTAATGATTCGTAATATTGTGTGTTTTGTCTATTTAAATGCTTATGTTTCAATCTGTATTTCCGTTACATGTGGTAGATTGAGATCATGATGCGAAAATCTTTGTTTTTTAGTAAATTTTTGTAAAAAAAAAATAACTAATTATGGCCATAGAGTTTTTATGTAGAAAATTTTCTATAGTCTTATAATTTAAATTAAATTGCTTTAAATAGTATTGCTACGTAACCAAATAACTTTATTTTGATGAAATCAATTACTGTTAGATTGTAACTTTAAGAACCAAACCGACAGAACACCTAAAATAAATAACAGATATTCTGCAGGAAAACTATTCCTTAAAACTGTGTGACTTCCACAATTGAGACGAAAACTAAGAGAACAAAATATTTATAATATTAGCTGCTAAATGTTGAAAAATTAGCTAAACCATAATTGATAATACAACATTGAAGTGTAGCATTGATTGATGAATTGCCTCTTGATAATAAAACTGGATAAGAACCTACTTAAAAAGCCAACAAATAAAGATGCATCTGTTAATATATACAATATTTTACTTGTTCGACAAAAGTGATATTAAAAACTTTATTGAGCTTTGATATATTTGATAAATTACTGTGGTACTCTCTAATGTAAGGAAATAGTATAAAGTTGACAGCACGCTGCCGTTTTTAATATCACACAAATTGAATGAATAGTGATGTCAGATGTAGGGATTCCGATGTAAAAAAAGCCATACAAAAAAAAATTAGTACGGAAATGTTTTACAAATAATGGTACCGTATGTATATTGTACACTGACTTTTTACCAGTGACTTTGTTCACGCTACATGACATAAACTGTATGTATACCACATTTATCGAAAAAACAAAGAGATACCAAAATAACAAACTTTTATACATTTTGCTTCCCTACACTGCACTGTAGTTAATGTAAAAAATAAATTGTAAAAACACAAAGAGTATTAAAAGTACCAACTTCTCCCGTTTTTAGCCCTTAAAAAGTAAGAGAATTTTTCAAGAGAAAAAGAACCAAAACTAAATCGCAACAAAAGTGTCAACGTACTTTAAGTAAATAAGTTCCAATAGTAAAAAAAAATACCGAAAGCACCAAGTTTTCTCTCATTTCAACGCCTAGAAAGTATATTAATTTTTAAAAATTAATAAAATATTAGTTTAAAAAATAAAAAACTCCAAAACTCCAGTTTGTCCCATTTATGTCGCTGAAAAAGTACCCTATATATTAAAATGGATCACATGCTATCCGCCTAACAAATTTCATCCAAACCCATTCAAAGAATTTTTTAAGAAAAATAATACTAAAATCAAAAAATCTGCAAAAGTGAAAAAGTACACGAATCAAAAAAGTACCATAAGTGAAAAAGTACCAAAAGTACCGTTTTTTTCAATCCATAAAAAGTACGCTTATTTAAATAATATATTTATTTAATATTAGCGAAAAAAAGGTATCAAAACATTAATTTTTACCTATTGTACTTCTTAAAAATAGCCAATATTCAAATTTGGGTCACATGCTATCAAATCAATTTAAGGGT